>APFE030802587.1:0-51306 GCA_000404065.3 Pinus taeda
TATTCACTTCCTTTAAACCTCTCATCTTCCTCACATTCAAATGTGAGGCGTTGGTCAGAACAGGTCTCCGATAACCCACCCGAAGAAGATGAGAATTATCATCTATATCATGAAAAGTGACTTGTTGTGCCTGACCTGCAGCCGGAGATATGCGATGGGAGTATGGAGATGTGCTCGCTGGTAATTATTTAATTAAGTCCCCGCTTCTGCTTTGGTTTCAACGTTGTTCAGCTCAATTCAATGTACAAGATCCTCCGGTTAGTCTAATCTTAGTCAAATATATTTTAATTCAATGCAATGCAATATAGAATGTTCCTAATCTCCATTAAAGCTATTTCAGCTAACAAAGAAACGGGTTCAGGTTTCCAACAACTCTCCGTTCTTTAAAATAGCAGGTAGTTGAACTGAATACAGAGTACTGTTTGCGGTGAAAGATCTAACCACCAGTCGATGCGTTTGTAAAAAAAAAAATCTTACGATGTCTATATTGTCTTTGTATAAATAAATCTGTCGTGCAATTAGAAAAACCTTATAGATCTCTGCCTCTGGTTTGGATTTAGATGGGGTTCAAATGGGTCCAAAATAAACCAGTGAATTTGAACCCTTAATTTAGTCCCCACACCTAGCTGGTCGTGATCTGTGACTCTGGTGTGTGAAGCCACCATTATTGTAAAACGCCATTATTTCTTGTCTTGGTATGTTCTCTCAGTATGGCTTCGGCCTGTCACGAGTCTTTCGCTTTCTTGATTTTTTTTTTCTTTTATTTTTGTTAACAAAGTACCAATTGTGTAGAAGGAGACGTGGACACTATATGATATTTTCCTCTCTTTTGCCAATGAAGCAACCTCTGTTTAGACAAATGAACTTTTAAACTCTATTTTGTATACAACGCCAAAAAAAAAAAGGGGCACAACAACTGCGTAAAATGCAGCCCTCTTTACTCTGCTTGAATGACCTCTTTACTCTGCTTGAATGACCGCTTTATTCATTGTTTTGGTTTTTGCAGATCATACAATTTTGAAATTTAGGCATTCGCTTTGTGCTCCTAAAAACAAGGAACAAACTTGGCACTTCCATGTACATTCCATTTTACAGGTGGAGATTTCCTCATGTTACAATGAGGAAAACTATTGCTGGGCTTTTTCCAACTATTGATGGGAATGCCAATCACATCTTTACACGACATACTTATCTCCATTGACTGCCTTTGTTAGTGCATCAGCTGCATTATTCTTTGATCTGCACTTTGTCAACTTGACCACACCTCGGTCCTCCATTTTCCCAACAAGTGTTACTTCACATCGATACGCTTACTCTTTGTTGCATCATAAGTTGATTTCTTGGTCATTGCAACGACACTTTGGCTATCACATGCTATTTCCAAACTACCTTGCTGGATATCGGTGTTGTTGCATAATCTTAATAATCGGACAGGTTCTTTAATAGCTGTTGTTAGAGTAAGATATTCTTCTTTTGAATTAGTTAATCCAACAAAGGGTTGTATCTTACTCATCTAGCAACTGCTATTACAAACAAATTAAATACGTACGCACTTGTGGATGTCGTTTACTGTAGGACGAGGCAAAAATTCAATTACTGTGGAATTCCCGATATAACTTCTGAAGTATTTTTATTATTGCACCAATGTGCATATGCATGTTTCTCCTTGATAGAATCAACCAATTCAGGTGTCCTGATTGTTTTGCTCATGCATGCTCCAAAGTTTGACTATTCTTCTGCAACAAAACTCCTGTATGAGTATCTTCTGATGCAAAAGAGAAAATCTGAAAAATCTTTTCATAATTTGGGCTTACCAAGATTGGTGCTGATCAGATTGCCCTCTTTGATTTCTGAAATGTTTCTTTACTTTCAGCAGTCCATTTGACATCTTAATCCTTCTTTAACATGTTAGAAATGGATTTAACAATCGTAGCAAAAATATAAATCTTCTAATAAAATTAATGTTGATAAAGAAAGATTGGATTGCCTTATGAGGTAATGGCTTGGATTGATGTTAGAATTCTGTCAGTTGTCTCTAGAGTTATGTTGGAACTTTAAAAAAAAGTTTTGGAATGTCATGTCTCTAGAAGTTCAATCCTTGATCAATAATATCTTGCTGAGTGTGAAATGGCTGTAACTAAATTTTGTTTTGTTAACTGATGGTTTGATACTTCCTATCGTGTGAAAGGAATGGGCAATGAGTAAAAAAAAAAAACATAAAACTGTAAACAGCTTTTGCAGATCCCTCTATGGAATTGTTCGTTTTGCTCGGGTTTCTGGATAGTGGGTATAGTTGATTCTTCAATAAAACCAAAAGGGGTTCTAAACCCGACGTGAATCAAACATGCAACCTTCTGAAACTCTGCCCATTTGTCTTACCATCTATATTTTATAAAAGTTTCCTTTATCATTGGTGATTTGTCGAATTACGTATTGCAAAATGATTTTTCTCCCATTATACAGAATTATGAATTTTTTTATTATTTTAGAAGCTCCACCTAATAGGATCAACCAATTTTTGTTAGCTCATGTTGGTAAGAGATCTGTACATTCTCCCATCCTCCTAATTATTAGAAAATTTGGAGATGATGATATATTTCTTTTATTAATATTGGATTGCAGCATTTTGTCATGATGATATTGGTATCTTAGTGAATGTAAATGCCAGACAGACAGAAATTTTGGGAGGTGATGATATGTTGCTTTTGTTAATTTTGATATAGAATTTTTAGATGATGACATTGATACCATGTGAAGATCTGGTATACATGTAGATCAGACAATGGTGAAGTAGGGTTTGTCACCATTGTTTTTATTTATTTTTATGTTAAGATACCAGGAAAAAACTTAAATTTGGACTTTGATTTGAAATCAAAGCTAAATTATATACTTGTTAAACACTCACATTCCACCGTTTCACCCAAGTCTACACTATGCCCTTTATCATGAAAGGGACGTTCAGTGACTACTGGCTTTTGCCCTGCTATTCAGGGATCATGTCTCATGTCACATGCATGCTGTTGTCAATTCATTCACTTTGGACTAAACAATGTTTATTGTAAGCCTGAATTCACTCGGTCTAGAATCAATAATGCTTAATGTTACCATGGTTGACCGCCCAGAAATAGAAAAATGAAAGCTACGCAGTCCACACGGTGTTCTAGTAAATGGTATCCGCATTTATTTATTTATTTCTGTCTGTTTCCTATATTATTTAGTTTCTTGTAAGTTCTAACATTTTCATTCATGTTCTAAGACTTTAAGCCTTTTTATGAGAAGTAGAAACAACAAATAAATAAATAAGCTACAGTCCCAACATTCAATTGGTATTTTGAATTTATCATTGGATTTTGTTGTATTTTGATGCATGTGTACTTGTTCATCAATGGACAATGTGAATGTGCTCTAAAGTGAAAGGCAAAACAAAGCAGCATACAACAGAAAGGTAAAATCATAAAATGCAAGGTGTTTAAGCGTTAATGTCATAGCAGCAAGTTCAGCACTCAGCTTTCTTATCCTGTATATTTTGTCTCCATGTATGATTAGTCCACATTATGTATCATCTCCTTTCTTCTGATCTACAAGTGTATCATATACTCAGAGTTTCAGGTTAGAAGTTAAAACACATGTTGATCTGCAAAATAAAATAAATGATTTCAATGATACTATGCTTGTAAAACATCCAACAAGAAAACAATGAATGGCCATTGGATCACATTAGACTGTATAAAGTTTAAACAAGTCAGCCTAGTAACTAGATCAGCTGAATGAGGATCTAAAATAAGAATTGCCAATTAAGCGTGACTCCCATCCAGACATGGATTCACTAAAGAATTGTGAATGCAAAGATGTTATAAAAGTCTTTGAATTATTTTTTGACATGACACAGCCATGTCCATTAACTTGGCAACATTATTAGTTATCATTCAAAACGTGTTCAACTTGACCGTTTCTATCTCATCTTGATTTTGAAACTGTAATTCATTAACATACTTGGCTATTGCTTGTCTATCATCATGTAGGTACATTGAGTCATTCTGATTAGTAGCTTTATGAATTACGTTGTATTCATGAACCGACATCTCATCCTGAACGAATCCTGTTGATAACACATCTATCTGCAAACAATTTAACCATTCAATTCCCACGTAATTCGAATGAGGAATCGCGCGTAGCTTTCCATGGGTTCAATTAATCAATGGGTGAATCTTTCTGCAGATAGATGAATCTTTTTACAGTTAGTTATACCTCCACATCTATATTTTATTCCGCTATCCCGCTCAACGTTTGATAATCCATTTACATCAGTGGGGTACACTCATTTCATTGTCTGTTAATTCTGTGGGTTAGTACCGCTTTGTTTTCTCAGATTTTGGACACCAGAGGTGCGGCTGATCAAGCTATGTACGAAACTATATAACAAGTCTGTAAATTTGTAAGTGTATATCGCAAGATTGCAGGTGTCTGAATGTTTCAAATCACAATATGAGGTTGATCAGTACGGACAAATTTCTCGACAAGTTTACAATTTTCTATCTTAGGCAGTCGATTTCACGCCTAATTCTATTGTAATTTAATGGATTTGCAATGGTGTTGCCTTCGCAGGTGCGGTTGCAGGCAGACCATATAATTAATAAAATGATTATTTTTTTGTGTTGGGGAGGAATTACCTTCCCCGTCATCCGATCCGGTTTTGGGTCGGGTGGTAGTGTCTCTTCTTTATGGTGTGGAATATTTTTATGCTTGATTCATAAATTTTATGTCATATTAATATTACTTCACCATTTATCATATTAATTTACTGTCATAGATTAACACATGACATGAAAATAGTAACTGAATGTGATTAAAAGGAAAATAGTACTAGTTTTTCTTCATAAAAAGGTTTACGTGGGTTTATCCAGAAAGCTCCACTATGCAATTATGTTGTCCAGTCATGAGGACTATTCATGATCATTTTCTTCATGGGCCTTAACTGGTTAAAAGGCATCCGCTTTCTAGATACTATACTTTCCATAGGATTGATTATAACCTTGTAATAGGAACAAATTCTTTAGTCACGGGACTCGAAGCACTTCTTAGACTTTTGGTGGATATTGAACCACATCTCTGTGATTGATAGAATCTAGATCATTAGTACACCTTATCTTGCATTTTTCACCTGCATCTATGATTCAATCTGATCTAAAAACACAGAAATAACATTCTGTGAATGTTGATCATCTTATTCACTAATTATTGTTCGATTACTGCCCTTTAGCAATAGCAGTTGCTTGCCATTTCTCTTGTCCATTATTGCAATAACACAACTCTCTCAATATGATCTCCTAGTAAATTTAATTTTGCATTGCACTTACCATTCAAATTACATGTATCTGCTCATTTACTACTGATATCATTTGTATATTGAACATCATCAAGCTACATGATGGTATATTTAGTCTCAATGGAAAACCATACAGATTTGGATTAAAGTTCAGATGTTGAGTATAATGTTACATGACGTTCATAATGGTTAAAGTTGTCTAAAGAATAATGGGAAGAAGAAACTTGCAAAATTTTTTGGCAACTAATGAAAGTTCACGTGATTATGGCCAGCTTGGGTCAAACAAGTATTGTGGTATTTTGAAAATAATGGAAGAATTTGGTAACTTGGTATCCTAAAGGTATCACTGTAAGTTCTACCTAAGAATGATGCACCTAAAGAAGAAATATTGGCAATCAACCAATAAAGTTGAATAATTATGGTAATAATTTTACAGAACTTGGACGGTATGATAAAATGATGGGAAAGAATAAGTGTGTACATGACAACATCTATAACAATTTTTTCCCTCTAATGGGAGAGCCACAATGTAAAGTTTTCCATAGGTGACTCACTATATGAATGAATTATGGACAACAACAGGTATGGTCAAGTAATTTTATTATGTGGATAAGCGGATTACATATATCTTATTGAAGTTATTTTTCAGATATTACCTAAGTTGGGAAGAGTAATGTATGAACTTACATGATGACCAAGTAATGATAACTTGGAAGATATAGGAAGGAATGTTTCCCAACTTGAATAATGATACTATTTAATAAGAAAAAGTCTTTTGCCCAACTGGAGGAAGGGGTTAATTTATGATTAAGCAATCAACTGGTATCGAATGTGACGAACTTGATGAGATAAGAAAATAATTCTTTGAAGTAATAACTGTTAAATAAGTCAACATTGATCAACAAATCTCTGTGCAAATCAATTAAGCATGATACATAGTTAAATCATGATGGAAATAGTATTTGCAATAGCGATATTGGTATCAATGAACCAAACTGTAAATGGATGTAAAATCAAGGGATTTTAATTTTGAGATAAGATGATTTAAATAATGATGGTATCACTAGTAATGAATTTCACCAAAATTTCCTTTGGGAAGGAGGAATATATGCCGAGAGATTAAGACTCAGGATGATAATTATGAAATTTAACGATGTACTTCGAAGATGATACCATTGGTGTAAGTGATCAACTACCTAGTAGAAAGAAGTCAAAATGATTATTGAAAAATGATTGACACCTTGATGAAAACACATTGACGATGATAGCATGATATCATATGTTTGATGTACATATGGTTCTTATAGTGATAAGGTATCTATACGATAATAGCGATATGCATAGGAATTATGACATTTTGTCAAGGTATATTGACATTTTCATGTACTACTTGATGATAAGTATTTAATGTTCAATACTCATGACCGGATACGATATGCATAACGTGGCATATGAATTATGATGTTATAATATGAGGATTATTGAAATGTGGTTCATTTATGTTAACGCATGACATGTCTTGATATAATAATGTAATGGTATAACTGAAGCATGCGATAGTTCCATGCCATGCGTAAGCATGCAGTTCCTTGCAAGAGTTGGCACGTGGATTATTCCTATCATACTATGATGGTATGGTTAATGCATTGGATGCATGTTGAGATGTGATGATTCACACGACTCCAAAAATAGGCCAAGAGGGCCGGTTTATTTGATGATCTCGTGCGAGCCCATACGCATGAGGGAGAATAAGTAACACCATATGGGATGGGGACAAAACTCAATCAACACTACATATGCCAGTGGTTCCTTTGTCTTGTGTATATCTCTTGATTGATAGATCTTAAAGAGCTATGGGACCATCTTGAGAAGGCCAAGCACCTGATGTTCCAGGCTTGGTGCCTGATGATTCCAAGCTTGGTGCCTGATGTTCCAGGCTAGGTGCCTGTTATTGGATTGGGATGCCGAAGTCTGGAAGGGATGTTAAGGATTTCAATGACTGGGGCTGTGCACCTTAGTAGTTGTGGAGGGAGTGGGCCAGCATACGAGATGCCCGGGGTCATTGAGTATCGGACCGGATGCCTGCCTTGGGGCAGATGAGGTCCCCGGATGCCTGCCTTGGGGAAGATGAGGTCTGAGTTAGGCGCGAGCCTTGGGGCCAACCTTGGACTAGGATACAGACTGGGTTAGGCTTGTGCCTGGTGCTGAAAGTGGAAAAAGGACAGAGCTTCCTTGAGTTTTCCCATGGTGTTGGGAACTTTCGATGCCTGCTGGTTATACTAGTTCAGCAGAGGGTGTTGGCAACATGAAGAAATAAAAATAAAAATAAATAATAAAAACTTAACTTTGGGAGGAAGTTCCTTAAAGTGGGAGAGTATCTAACATCCCTCCCTTAATAATAAATAATAAATAAATAATAAGAACTAATAAAATAATACAAATAATAAGTAATAATAAAAATAATGAATAATAAAATCATAATAAAAATAATAAATAAATAAAAATGATAAGTAATAAAAATAAAAATAGTAATAACCAAAATAACAAATAATAATAAAAATAATAAAAAAATATAATAACCATGATATTATAAGAAATTATAAAAAAAAAAATAGTAATAACCAAAATAACAAATAAAAAATGATATTAAAAGAAATAAGTAATAAAAATAAAAATAGTAATAACCATATTAAAGCTCTAATAAAAGAAGGAAGTTATAAAAAAGAAGGAAATAAAACAAGAAAGCTAAAAAAATCAAAGGAAAGTAAAGAAAAAGCAGCATGCAACCACATGGAGGGTGTGCATGTGGTTCCCCTTCCAATGTTTTGTTCTATTTAATGAATGGTGAGGAGGATGGGAGGGTTTCCACCATTCCGAGGTTCTATCTTTCATTGTCTTGGGAGAATGGTATACTAAGACTTAGGAATACTGGAAGTAGTCATTGATTGAGGGCTCGGGGGTGGCCAGTTCTAGTAGAATCCTGCGCAATTGAACCTATGGTTGGGAGGAGAGTCGTCCCCAAAACCCTATTGTGGTAAGCCTATTTCTACCACAGGTAAGCTCAGGTAAGCGTTTAAATTTAATGTTAATAAGTTAATTAGATATCCGTATTTTAGGGTTGTTACAATATTCTTCTTCTTTCCTTGTGTCCTTCTACAAATGATTTCCAATAAGCCCTCCTCTTATTGTAAAATCTTCTTCAAATGAGAAAACGAAGACCCAAACCAAAGACCAAGTCCTCCCCCAAGCACCAAGTTGGCCCTCCAATAAGCCCTCCTAGGTCGAGGTTAGTGCAACCAAATAAGAATCAATTATGTCTTAACCAACTTCATGCTTCAACTTCGACCCGTAGCTTTGACCTACAACTTCGAATTACAACTTCATGCTTGTAGCATCTGTAGAAATCCTAATTGTGGCATGTTTCAACATTTTAAGAAGACTTCCATCAACCAAGTCTAGGTCTCCAAAGTCAAACTAGATCAAAATAGAGTATTCGGCTCTCATACAACTTGGATTTGCAATTTGACCTCCTAGAACTTGTTGATAGGAGAGATAAAATTGGTGATGAATTGATTCCTATGCTAATTTTATTTATACACATATGGGGGGTTTAAATTTGTTCTTTTAGGCCAAATTGTCATTTCCTAGGCCGACTTGTGCTTGGAGGCTTCCATGACTTTCTAGGCTCAAAATCAATATCTTTTACATCTTACAACTTGCCTGAAAGGGTCTTATATAAATGATAAATACTCTTTTTACTCAAGAAAAATATTCTTTTGACGTGAAAAACCATACAAGCCTGAAGAACATGTATCACCTAGATAATCATCAAAATGGGGCATGAAATCATACTAGAAATAATATTTGTCTTTCTTTTTTTCTTTTTAAAATAAAATATACATAATGATTTGAATACATTGACAATTATGAAGACCAAAACTAGTTACATTTTCCAACAAAATGTCCTAGCTCCAGTGAGACGTGTTTCGTGGAAGGCATCATTTTTAATTTTGTTTGTAGTCTATGGTCCTATATTTTGGTTTATGAGATGTGATTTTGTCTTTGGTTTTACATTTCGTGGGCTATTTGTTGTTAGTGATAAGGCCATGGATAATGATAATTTTGGTGCTTATATGTATAGTGCCTCTTTGCAGACTTATGGGATTGGTAAACAAGCCAATTTATGTATTTTGACTAGATTGATGTGGTTTGGGAAGGGACCTACGGTATTTATGAAAACTTTTGTAAAGCCACATAAATCTTTTTTTGACCAATATAAATGCCTTAATTCACAATTTAAAAAAAAATAAAAATTTAAATAAAAAATCATAACTTATTATTTTATTAAATAACATTAATAACAATATGATGATTTTAGTATTGGGGGTTTTCGCAATGTATTATATTATATATTAATTTTGGGGATTCAACTACATTAAGTAAGTCATTCATCTATGACCATTTCCATGAGAGATTATATATCATTTTTTGGGATTTAGCTGCATTAAGTAAGTCATTCATCTATGACCATTTCCATGAGAAGTAGTCGTAACTGACTAATTTGTCATGATTTTTGAGTCCACTTAGCACTCATTGCATCGAGTGATGCTCACAAGGGTGAAGACGTGGGATTGAAACTAGTGAAATGAATCACATAGCGTCAATCATCACATCTGGGGCTTGCACTCGGTAACCAGGACTTCCTGGGAAGTCATCCATCCCAGATCGTCTCTCGCTCAAGCACAATTAACTATGGAGTTTCCTCATAGTCAAGCCCACTTAGCTTGCTACCCCATTTGCAAAACCTTAGCAAGTATTGACCCTCATGAACCATTCAAGTAGAGTTCCTTTCACTCTTTTGAATTAAGTATTGGGGGTTTTCACAATGGATTATATTAGATTTTGATGATTTTGAAGCTCTCTTAATATTTTTCCAATAAAGTTTTATCTTCTTAAGGTTTGATACACTATTTCCACTTAATAAATATAAGTCATGATCACTATATAAAAGAAAAAATTACCAAAAAAATCCCTAAATAATAAACCAATATATTGTATATTTTATATTGATAATAAACACCGAAACCATTACAAATATATATTGATTATAAATTTAATAGAAGTCTATACTTTAAATAATAACAACATTGGTCTAAAAATACATTTAATTAAGGTAAAAAATAAATTAAAATATATATAAAAATAAATAATTTTAATGCATTTTAAAATTATATAGCAAATAAAATTAACAATAAATTTTATTTAATTTAAGTAAATTATGTTAATTACTTAAACGCCAATTATGTTATGGTGTAAGTGGGACCTAGAAATCATCATATTATATAACTTGAATTTAATTCTTTATTAAAATATATGCAACATGTTTAAATTTAAATGGGAAGCATCATTTAACCATTCGAAGTGGTGGTCAAGGTTTTGTAGATCTAGGTCATATATATAATAATTAAATTATTTAGATATTGTTACAAATTAAACCGTGGGATGATTATAAGAACTGTATCAAAGGGTTCCCGTTGGAGGATAAAGAACTTTTATTTGGACAAATTATAACTATCTCCCAATCCGACCACGCTCCATCGAACTAGCCAAAATTATATGGGGACAAATGCCACAGATATATAGTTGGAGTTTGAAAATCACAATATGTTACATTTATGACCCATTGAGTAGAAGAAATTGGTTGAAGAGTGAAGTGGAAGGGCTCTCTGTGTGCACTATGTGAAGAGGTTTTCCGCTACACCAAAACTCGTAGGTGTTGGTAAATGTTCCAAACCAGTAATTAGGATCCCTATTGTCACACCCCCAATTCTTTTTTCGTTAATTGGCCGGGGTGCGGCACTGCCTAAGTAGTTAACATATTCCATTGTTAAGTTACTTTATGAACTATGCCTTAACGTTCATCTTTGTTCATGAATAACATAACATTAATGTGCGGAATCCATTAACATTATAATATCGACATCAACATTCATAAAACAACAAAAGGAATACATTCATATCCAATGAGAATATTTTATTATATATGTGAAGAGGTTTACAATTGACCGGGAGCTAGGCTCCATGGGTGTTATATCCACATCGGGCGCCCACCTCGTGCACACCTGCACGGTAGTCTCACCCTTCGTTTCAACACACAAGACTTTTCCGAGTTTAGGTGGGCGTACCCATGCATGACCCTCACCCAACTTACAAACAAACCCATGTAACGTTCGGCTAGTGGGCACCCACACATGCCCTCCACCCGCGGTCGCCCTCGAATGGTGGTCGGGCGCCTTCGTGCTCCCTCCACCCACACCTCAACCGATCACCAAAATCATGCCCAAAGCTTCATGTAGCCTTGCCCTGTGAGCAGGCGCATAGACCTGCGCCTCGGTACAACTCCGTTAACCTTCATTTGCACCTTTCGCTTGATGAGCAATGTCCGAATGTGTTGCCTTTGCCAAGGCTCACCCTCCATAGTTATACAATGGCCAGTGGAGGTCGTGCCACCCGACCGGCCCTCCATTCGTCCTACCAACTTATGTGTCTGTTTGAAAATCCTACCTGAAGTGCAGGTCGGCCCACCCATGGCACGGGACCGCACCACATCGTCTCGCCCATTTGCTGACTTTGCTCGGTCAGCCCACGGTGCAAGTTGTCAGCTTTCCCATATATATAAACAAGGCAACCAACTCGTGCACAACACTTGTCTTGCCCTCGGTCACCTTTAGCTCATGCATTTCATCACTTTGTTTGGTGGGTGGGCACGCCCAGGTGACTTGCAAGCTGCAGGGCATTACATCCCCCCCCACCCGAAATCATTATCGCCCTCGACAATCCTGATCTCCTCAGCAGTTTCCTATCATACTTCTCAATCTTCTTTTTCCATCTCCAAAGTGAGTCCTCCAGTGCATTCTTCCATCTAACAAGAAATTCCCATTTCATGTGATAACCAATCCCTGTAGTTCTAAAGCTTAGAATCTTCTCCAACTCTAAATCTGCCTTGTCCATAATCTTGGCTGGTCCTCTTGGAAGTTCAACTCTCTCTGGATGATCAGCATCAAGTCTACATATTTTCAACTGACTCATGTGAAAAATTGGATGCTTCATGTGCATATGGTGTGGAAGCTCCAGCTCATAAGCAACTTCCCCCACTATCTTCTTCACTCGGAATGATCCCTCATACTTCCGTGTCAGTTTACTCGCAGTCCCATTAGGTGGCTGAAATTGATCCCCAGTAATCCTAAGAAACACCATATCTCCCACACTGAAGTGTACATCCTGTTTTCCTCTATATGCCATTTCTTCATTCTCCTTGCAGCTTCGTGCTAGCACAACCATGCCAACTCCAAGGTCTTATCCCAAGCCTTCATGAGTTTCTTCACATGAGGACTTCTAAAAAAACCTCTTGTCACTATGGTATGCAGTGTGACTGCCATCTGTCTCTTCAGTAACTCAAATGGACTGTACCCCATCGTAGAACTCTATTGAATGTTGTAGCTGAACTAAGCAATATCCAAGAGTTCCAGCCAATTCTTATAATCAGCCGTCACATAATATCTCAAGTAATCCTCCAGCAATGCATTGATCCTCTCGGTCTGTCCATCTGTCTACAGATGTTAACTCGAACTCATCAACAATTCTGTCCCGACTAACTTGAACAATGTGGTCCAAAATATGCCTGTAAATCGCGGATCTCAATCTGACATGATGCTTAATGGCATCCCCCAATACTTTACTATGTTCTTAAAGAACAACTCCACAGTCTGCTCGGCTCCACAAGGCATCTTTGTTGGAACAAAGACAACATACATGGAAAAACGATCGACCACAACCATAATATCATTATATACTTATACCTGTGGCAAATGAGTGATGAAGTCCATTAAGACACCCATCCATGGTCTCCCAGGAAATGGTAAAGGCTGCAACAGACCTCCTTGCCTCTGATTATCTGATTTGTCCCACTGACAAATGATGCATGTATGTACATCCTCCCACATCTTTTCCCAAAAGAATCCTCTCTCCAACAATGCCAAAGAACGACGCTGCCCTAGGTGGCCAACCCATGGTGAGTTGTGGAAATCCTTCAAAAGGTGCCTCCTGAGTCCAGATGACTTTGGAACATAGAGTCGGTTTCCAAAGAATAAGAATCCATCTCAGAGAAAGAACTTTCATGTCTTCCCCTCCTTTATCTGCTTCACTATATTCTGCGCCTGACTATCGGTCTCAACACTTTCCTTGAGCTTATTCTGCATCTCTTCTGACATCTGAACTCAACTCCTACTCCTTGTTGCTTGGTCTTCTCCTTCCAATGTTGCAAGTTGTCCCTTCCTACTAAGGGCATCTGCTACCGCATTGTATCTTCTCGGTCTATACTCGATAGTCATGTCGAGTTCTGCCAAGAAGTCCTGCCAACGAGTTTGCTTCTCAGAAAGCTTCGGTTGTGATGCAAAATAACTTGCCGTAACGTTGTTATTCTTGACAACAAATGACTTCCTAATCAGGTAATGCCTCCACACATAAAGATAGTGAATGATTGTAGTCATCTCCTTCTCATGGACTAGATACCTTCGCTCTCTATCTTGCAACTTCCGACTCTCGTACGCCACCGGATGCCCATCCTACATAAGAACCCCTCCTATGGTAAAATCTGAAGCATCTGTGCGTACCTCAAGCGGTCTCTTGAAGTTAGGTAACTTCAATATCGGTGTTGTAACCATCCTCCTCTTCAAGTCATCAAATGCCTCTCGACATTTATTCATCCAACTCCATCTCTTGTCTTTCTTCAATAGGTATGTCAGTGATGATTTTACCTTGGAGTACCCCTCTACAAACTTCTGTTGGTATTTGGTCATGCCCAAAAACACCCTCATCTCATGGACATTCTTTGGTTCAACCCAGTCCTTGATCGCCTCGACTCTACTCGGCTCCATCCGTATGTACCCTTGACCAACTATATGTCCAAGGAACGAAATTCGGTCTGAGCGAACACACACTTAGACTTCTTCAAGTACAACTGATTTTCCCTCAATGCCTAAAACACCATCACCAAGTGCTTCTTATGATCCTCCATGTTGTCACTATACACCACTATATCGTCCAAGTACACTACTATGAACGAATCCAAGTATGGTCGTAGGACATCATTCATTAAAGTGAAAAGCGTAGTAGGAGCGTTACACAACCTGAATGGCATAACAAAGAATTCAAAACTACCATACCTTGTTACTATCATGGTCTTCTTCTCATCTCCTTCAGCTATCCGCACCTGATAATACCCATGCCTCATGTACAGCTTGGAAAACACTCGGGCTTTTGCAAGCTTGTCAAAGCAATCACCAGCCAATGGCAAAAGGATACATGTTCCTTACCGTCTGCTTGTTCAATGCACGGTAATCACAGCACATTCGTAGCTCTTTCGAATCCTTCTTCCGCTAGAACAATACCAGAGCTCCATAAGGGGACCTTGAAGGTCTGATGAAACCTACATCAGCTAACCCCTTTAATTGTCATTTCAATTCCTCCAACTCAGGTCCTGACAATCGATAAGGTGCTCTAGCTGGAGGTTGCTTTCCTGGCTCAAGCTCAATGCTATGGTCCACTGCACGCCTTGGTGGAAGCTTCTTTGGCAGCTCATTAGGCATCAAATCTGCATATTTGGCCAGTACCTCAGAAATCTCGGTTGGAATAGGCATCCCCACTCCATCACCTTCCACTCCTTTGAACATCACCGCATATGTCTCCATATCTGACTCCTTCATAGCGTTGTCGAAAGTTAGTGCAGAAACATGCTACACCTTGACTTCCCTTCTTTACTTATGAGTGGGAAAAGTCCAAGTTTGTGACTGTCCAACTAGCACCACCTCATCACAGAAGGGGACAACAATTTCTTTGTTTCCCTTTAAGAAATCTTACCCAAATATCATATCAAATTCGTTCATATCCATCACTGTGAAGTTCAACTAACCCTTCCAATCTTTTATCTGTACAAGCACTTCGTGTGCCAAACTCGCCACTTTAGCTCTAGAGTTCACCGTATTCACTTCCACATTCGTTGGGAAGGTCATCAGTCCAACCTCTTTTGCTAACCGTGTTGTCATGAAGTTGTGAGTGGCCCCCATGTCCACCAGAGCTTGAATGGTCTTGCCATGAACTATCAAGTCCACGAAACCCAGACTGTTCATCCATGATTTCTCCATAACTTTTCCCTTCATACATGTCTATTCTCTGTATTCATCAAGCTTCTTCAACCTTGAATCAGCTTTGATACCACCTGTCACACCCCCAATTCTTTTTTCGTTAATTGGTAGGGGTGTGACACCACCTAAATAGTTAACATGTTCCATCGTTAAGTTACTTTATGAACTACACCTTAACATTTATATTTATTCATGCATAAGATAAAATTAATGTGTAGAATCTATTAACATTATAATATCAACATCAACATCCATAAAACAGTAGAAGGAACACACTCATATGCAATAAGAATCTTTTATTATATATGTGAAGAGTTTTACAATTGACCGAGAGCCAAGCTCCACCAGTGTTATACCCAAGTCGGGCGCCACCTCATGCACACCTACACGGTGGTCTCACCCTTCGTTTCAACATACAAGACTTTGCCGAGTTTAGGTGAGCGTGTCTGTGCATCACCCTCACCCAACTTACAAACGAACGCATGTAACGTTCGGCGGGCGGGCGCCGACACACACCCTCCACCCGTGGTCGCCTTCGAACAGTGGGTGGGTGCCTTCATACGCCCTCCACCCGCGCCTTAGCCGATCACCAAACTCGTGCCCAAAGCTTCATGTAGACTTGCCCAGCAAGCGGGCACATATACCTGTGCCTCACTGCAGCTCCATGACACCTTCCTTCGCACCTTTCACTTGATGAGCGATGTCCAAATGTGTTCCCTTTGCCAAGGCTTGCCCTCCATACTTATACAATGGCCAGTGGAGGTCGTGCCACCCGGCCAACCCTCCATTCATCCTCCCAATCGACGCGTCCATTTGAAATCCTTCCCAAAGTGCAGGTTGACCCACCCATGGCACGGGACCGCCCCACCTCGTCTCGCCCATTTGCTAACTTTTCCCGGTTGGCCAACTGTGCAAGTTGCCAACTTGCCTGTGTATATAAACAAAGCAACCAACTCGTCCACAACACTTGTCTCACCCTCGATCGCCTTTAGCTCGCATGTTTCATCACTTTGTTTGGCGGGTGGGCGCACTCAAGCGACTCGCAAGCCGCATGGCGTTACACCCAGGGTGGAAATTATGGATTCCATAGAGGTGCGGTGATTCTTCCAACACCCCCCCTCAAATGCGACTTAGGGGAATCGAACCTCGGTCCAGGCTCTGATACCATGAAGATGTTTTCTGTTACACCAAAACCCGCAGGCTTTGGTAAACATTCCGGGCTCTCATACCATGAAGAGGTTTTCTGTTATACCAAAACCCACAGGTTTTGGTAAACATTCTAGGCTCTAATACCATGAAGAGGTTTTCCGTTACACCAAAACCCGCAGGTTTTGGTAAAGGTTCCAAACCAGTAACTAGGAACCCCCACAGTTTTTGGTAAACATTCTAGGCTCTGATACCATGTAGAGGTTTTCCTTTACACCAAAACCCACAAGTTTTGGTAAACATTCCAAACCAGTAACTAGGATCCCCAAGGTGGAAATTAAGGATTCCATAGAGGTGCAGTGATTCTTCCAACACCCCCCTCAAACACAATTTAGGGGAATCGAACCTAGGTCCAACCTCTGATACCATGAAGAGGTTTTCCGTTACACCAAAACCTGCAGGTGTTGGTAAATGTTCCAAACCAGTAACTAGGATCCCCAAGGTGGAAATTACGATCCCCACGGTGGAAATTACAGATTTCGTAGTAACTAGGATCCCAGGGTGGAAACTACGGATTTCATAGAGATGCAGTGATTCTTCCAACACTATGTTGTGTGTTGTCTGTCTTCATGTCTATGTGTGTATATTATGGTTAAATCTGTTATATCTATGAAAGAGGGTAGAAGAGACTCGTTAGTGTATTTTATGTTTGGCCGTTTGCATGTCCTCTCCACTACGCAAACTGGTTAGTTTTGGTTTAGTTAAAGACTGTTGTTCAAAACTATGAGTCGATTTGTCAGCTATTCACCATCAACGATATTTGTCTAGCATTTTCTTAGAATTATGTTTATGATGAAAAATGTAGTAGTTCAGATTTTGGTTTCTTTTAGATATATTATAAAAAATTATGCTAGGTTTTTTTGCGTTATAGAAAATTTAAAAGCAGGTAGGTTTTCCTTCCTTTTTCTTAAATTCTTGAAATAACGAGAAGAGACTAGAGAGTGCACATTTTCCTCTTTAATTTAATTTTTTAAATATTGATAAGAATTTAACATTTTAATAGCTGCGTTTAGAGCTTTATTGAATTTAATAGCGTTGTATTGGTTTAATGATAAATGCGCAATCTCAACCGCTCTCGTGAACGAGAAGATGCCTGAATTATAAATGTGGTCTATTGCATCACGCAGGGCTTGAAATAATTACGTATATAATCACTTTTTAATGTGAATATCGGTTAAATTAGTTCTCCAGATGCTATTTAAAGGGTTTCATAAAATAGAGATCTAAATATCACGCTTGTTCTTCATTTATGAGACATAGTCTGTGCTTCTGCTTTGAATATTAGCATGCAATTATCCACAAATTGGTCATAAAAAAGACATAGAGTGCCCTTCTGCTTTGAATCTACAAACTGGTCATAAAAAAGCACGCTGCATTGTTATGCTGGTTTGAAATAAGCAGATTGGTTTTGAAGGTTTCATTGTCTTCTGTCCCTGGCAGGTATCTTGTTACAATTACCATGAATTTTTAATTGTGGTCTCATGTCCATTGTAACTTGAATTCTTGAAAACGATCATACCTGTTTTTTCAAAAGAGCAGCCTAAACTTGTATATTACGCGGCTAAGCTTGTACGCCTTCTATCTGATCTTGAATTTCTCTACGCAACGGGTGGCCTCTTCCGCAGACCATTACGGCGGCGCGATGCTCAACAATTACATGAAGAAGAGGGGAGCCGCAATTCTGACGTCGCCGGAGTTGGACGGAAACTTGCCATTACAGAAGAAGCCGTTATCTCCCGAGTTATGCGAATTATAACGCCGGTTATCACTGATACGCAAATTTTCATTCGATGTGCGAGTTATCAACATTTTAAAGCGATCTGTCAAATGATACGCGAGGTATCACCAATTGCGATGTATTTTGTCAACCGATACGCTGATTATCACTCAAGGATAAGCACGCGATTACGCTGATATGCCATCGTTTTCATATGATGTACGAGCGTTTACGCGAGGTCTCTGCCGTTTATCCGATCGATGTCATACGAATATGCGAGTAACCACCGTCGAATATGAACAATCCGACCCGTTATGCGAGCTATAACGGCCGTTATGCGAATTATCATAAGGGTTACGCCACATATCACTTAATACGCGAGTTATCAGGAGATACACGAATTGTCAGCTGATAGTCTAGTTATCACCACCTGATATGCAGATCATTCTCGTCATATCCAAAGTTTTCTCGGGTTTTACCGAAATTAATTTATATATATATTTAAATTGAGAACGTTACGACTTACCCAAGTTTGATTCTCATCGCGTTCTGGTTCAGGCGCTGTAAAATCATTTTCAGAAATTGCTGAAGCGCCACATAGCAGGAGATCTGCCCATTCCAGGCATTAAAAAACAATGGTGAGTGTTTGTTTGACTCGTAGCTAAATAACAACAACATCCTTCACAGTTACTGTGACTGCGAGCCTGATATTCTCTCTGGCCATTTCGAGATCAATGAAGGACCGTTTAGAGGAAAAAGTATGAATGGCGCCATGGGGTTTGAGCTTTTAGGCCAGCGAATTTGGTCTCCGAGGAAAAAGAATTTTGGTCTCTGATGAAAAAGATTTTTCCTCTGTCATGGCGGAATTTATGATCCCAACTATAATTCCTCCGTGAGGAAGAGGAATTTACATCAATACTTTTTTTTTATGACTATGGAGTGGGAGCAAGTTGTCAAGTCGTCTGTGATCACTTGTATAGTCCAAAATATTATGGCAAACTATGCCAAAATATTATGGCACAGCCAATTTTTTCCTTTTTAAAGAAATTGATGAGCACAGCCAATTTTTGCGATCAAGGGATTTGAAACTCCGGCCGAGGTGGGCAGTTGGCTGGCTCTAATATCTATGGCAGCAGCTAATGTTCATTGGATTATAGGATGGCTATAATTTTTTCATTACTGTTAATTAATTTTTGCGGTATGTATGTATTTCATTTCGAAAAATAATAAGTAAATTGTCTGATTATGATTGATTACATAGATTTGAGTTTATATAGTGTTCTCATAATTTTATTATGCCTTTTAAAAGTGTCTTTAAATTATGTTTTCATGACTCAGAGTTAAGATCTTCTATGACGCGGGATTTGCGTACTTTTCAGCCGGCTATGCAGATTACCACTGCGGTATACGCGATTTTTCACAGTCGACATTACCGAAATTATTTTACATATATATATTTTTAAACTTCGATTCTCATCCCGTGGAATCATTTTCGGAAATTGCTGAAGCGCCACATAGCAGATTCCAGGGTTTGAAAAGACAAGGGGGAGTGTCTGTTTGACTCACTTCTCAGCAAATATAGCTTTGCCCGCACTCTATGTTGTGAATGTCGCGAAATGTTTTATTATTTGGAATGGGCTGCCACCTCTTAATCACCACCCAACTTATCTCATGGAAGATGCATGAAAATCCATGGAATCAAATTACCTACTAGCAATTGTCCCAAATGGTACAAAGAGAGGCCGATAGGATTATTAAATTACAATTGTTGAATTTATCTAGAAGAGATGTTGGTTCAAGTGAATTATTAGGCAGTATAAGAGGACCACGAGTTTAAATATGGGCTACTAAAACGCTCTTATAATCTCGCACTCTTTTGAAATTGATTACCAATAAATTAACCACAACACTCAAAATAAACAGATCTAAACCAACAAACATGATGATACGGGCGTGGCTTAAACCCTGGAACCACCAAAATCATGGAATGTAATAATTATAAGAATTTACATCTCTTTTTTAGCATAAAATTACCTTAAGCTAAAAAAAGGATAAAGTCAACACGTTCACAACCTCTGGCTTTGTAGCATGAACAACATTTCAACAAATTTTAAGAATTATATAAGGTGATACTGAATAATCTAAACAATGCCATGAAATGGAATGGAATGCAAACGAAGACTCGGCTGACATTTTCAAGATTTTGGACAACTATTTTGCCTAATGTGGCTCTTTAATTTTCCTACTTGTGCTAGTGGTGCCATGATTTAGTGGCCTATTTTTCGTACGTAAATGCTTGTGAATGTTGTGATTCTAATCCAGAATCTCAACCAAAGGCATAATTGTTAATGCTAGAACTAGTCCTAGGTGATTCTGGTGGAATAACTACACCTTGCCTGTGATAACATTTAAGTTAAAGCTAAAATTAAAATTAGAGTTTAATGGGGGCTAAAAAGGGAAAAAAAAAAATCTAAGTACTTCAGAGGAGTTGTTCATTGAACCATTAGCCATAGCAAGGTCATGAAAGCTTCGTCGTATTTTTGTATGTTGAGCTAGTTTTTAACTAGTTGTGAACAGTTAGCACTCTTTTGTTCCCCTCTGACGATTAATAAAAATCTTGTTACAACATGAGAAAAAGACATTCTTAGCAACAATAAATTATTTCCTCCTGAGAATTGGGAACTAATTGCACATACCATGGGCGGCAAATTCAGGATATCGAGGCAAATATACCCTCCGTTGTCAATATTGGGATGATAAATTGGGGTCACAAATTTCACATTTGGAGGCTCGAAAGGATATTTTCAATTGGAATAATAATATTAAAAACGACTTAAAATCTAGAAAATAAAATCATACTCAATAGACCGAAAAACATAAATTGGAACTCAAACGGTTCCAGAATCAAAACTGTTACAACTTCTAAAAAGGAATTAATTCAAATAACCTTTCGGGTTCTTGGATCTCGAGCTTGAAAATCCCTTTGGAATAAACAGTCCCCTTGGGCCCTTCAATCTCTGTCGAAAACCAAAAGGCTTGTTGCATTCATATCCTAGCTTTAGACGCATTTAAATCAAAATAAATCCAGGAAAAAAAACTTACGCGCTTCAAGACGAGTGAGGAGATTATCATTGGAAGGCCATACGCAGATTTCGGGAGGAGGATTATTTTGTAGCCACTTTAGGTCTCTCTGCATATGCGAGCTATGTCGCGCTATTTGCGTCTGCTTTCACATAAACTTACATTATTAATTTAAAAGTAAAAAAATTATACATTGGAAAAAAACCATAAACTTAAATTAAGCCCACTTATAAACATAAACTAAGCAAATTAAAAAAAAAACTACAGACAAACTTACCCTGAACACACATTGCAGAGTTGATCACCCATGCCACATCAAGGGCATTTGCCTTTGCTCTCTAATTTGGTATTGTTCTCGAATTCGGGTGCCCTGTTTCACAGAAAAGTACGCACGAAGCCAATGTCAAACCACCTGTGCCATGTCAAGCATTCAATCCATGGGCAAAACAGTCTGTCATGGAAGCTAACCAGTGTGGAACTTTCCGCTCCATTTTCTGTCGACTTGAATTTTTTGGTATTATAAGATCGATTTTCTCTCAACTTGAATTTTCTGATATTATAGCATCAATAGTAGTAGGAGCCGAGTTTGCAACCCAACTCCCACGATACCCGACCGCTGCATCTATTCCTGTAACGCGCTACACGGCTCCTCCACCCCAACTTCACTGCAACCATGATTTCTCTGTGTTCCACAACCTGCTCTTCGATATACCGACCAAGGAACATGATTTCGTCAAGAGACCCTTTTAGTGCCCTGCATGTCCTCCAAATCTGGGGATATTGCTATGATGGCACTCTCAGAAATATGCTCTCCAATATATCGGGCATGATGTTGATTAAAATAAAAGGATTTAAAGACGACGGAGTAGTAATTGCAGAGGTTGCAGTACTGGAAGTTGATTCATCAGAGTGCGCCATGGTTAATATCCTTGCAACAATTTCTAGAGGATGGCCTTATTGATTATGACGAGTCCCTTCCCTCCTCTGTGTGAATTGATCTCCCAATAAATCGATCACACCGCTACTTTTACAAGCCCAAGAAGCAGAATCACAATAGGCCAGTGCTTCCCAAAAGCAAGGAAAGATGGAAAAAGCAGTAAAAATATCTTGCCATGCCAAGAAGGCAACTCAACCAATATTTGGAAAAAGCAGTCACACTACAAATCAATGGTTGAAAGTGTCTCACTTGATCGAATGGAGGAAGGTAAAAGTGTTGACAATTGTTGATGCATAGGAAAGGCCTATCGGCCTAATTATTCACAAACAAATTCCAGGAGCCGAAACTTTTGATGTGGCCTCAATAGTTTAATTGAACAAATCGACATCAAATATAAAATTACTTTGGACGATGCGCAACCTACAGCAAGTGGGTAGTTATTGCTAGCTATATTGCTCCGCCGGGACCCAATGTACGGAGTGCTTGAACCATCCAGCAAACGGATCTGATAGGAGACGAATTACGGATTCAACTTTTCTTCAAAATAATGTTACTCACAAGATATTAACCCACCCCTCCAACTCACCCCTTCCTAATAGCTTAAATATGAGAAATAACGAATTTACTTAAATTAGTTGGGTTATTTTCATAGAAATGTTACTCACAAGATATTAACCCACCCCTCCAACTCACCCCTTCCTAATAGCTTAAATATGAGAAATAACGAATTTACTTAAATTAGTTGGGTTATTTTCATAGTTTAGAAATACTTTATTTGCATTTATAACAATTTTATTTAAATTGGTTGGGTTATTTTCCTAGTTTAGAAATAGTTTATTTGGTTCTTTTAATATTTATTCTATAGTAAAAAAAAATTGTAATAATATGTTATATTTTTGATATAGTTAATTTTGTGTGCAAATTTTTTTATATTTAAAAGATTAATTTTAGTCAATTCTTCACTATTAATGATTTTTATAGTTATATCTTTTTTTTTAAGGATTAAAGGTTTAACGGGTGGTTTGGTTTGGAATGTTTTGGTTTAGTATTATTTTTTTAAGTAGTTTTCACTTTAATTCTTTCTCTTATGTATTATTACAATTACAGCTTTACATGTAGTGTTATGGGTTGAATTTCTTTTAACAATGTAATACAAGTGAAGAATCTATATTAAAGGTGTTTTGTGGAGGTTGAATCTCATTTCACATGACCAATAGCCAAATAATGGACCTTCATTTTTAACTTAAAATCAAACACATTTTAAAAAAATCACAAAATATTATTCCTAATTTTGAAATGCAATTTATTAATTTAGTATCTTTAATATTTTAAACTTAATAATAAAATTACATTTTGGGGAGAACAAACTAAGCAAATACAAATATCCAATTATGTGTATTCTTAAAATAGTTGAATATGACCACCCTACCCCACACACACACACACATACACATATTAAAATGGTTGTGGAGACAATCTGATTTCACATGACCAACAGTCAAATAATAGACGTTCATTTTTAACTTAAAATCAATAAAATCAGAAAATATTATTCTTCATTTTTAAATGCAATTTACTAATTTAGTGTCTTTAGTATTTTAACATAATAATAAAATTACATTTTGGGAGAACATACTAAGCAAATACAAATATCCAATATATCCAATTATGTGTATTCTTAAAATGGTTGAATATGGCACCCCCTCCCCCCCACACACACATATATACATATTAAACATTCAAAGTATCTTTATCAAATAATACACCAAATTTCAGTTAACATTAATTTGAATGACATCATTATTAATATTATATTAAATAATATTAATTGTTATGCAATTAATGTTATAACTAAAAACACATTGGTTCCACATGTGTTTTTTGTTGTTGCAAAAATTGGTCAAAGATAAACATCCAATCATACTTGCAAATAAATAATAAAGTTGCACATGGGAGAACTTGCTAAGCAAATACAAATCTCCAATTGTATATTCTTACAACGGGTGAACATGCTAAGCATATAGCTTTTTGATCATTTTTTGTTCTTGATTGATGAAGAACATGAAATAATATGGCATGACTTCAATGATTTTTGTAAGTATTAAATAATATGCATAAGAAAAAAAAAGTCTTCATTATGCATTTCAAATTGGAGTCTAACCATCCAATATATGTCATAAATAGTTGGTTAGTATTTTTCAAAGTTCAATAATTAAACTAAGCTATAGGGAATGCTAGCTATGTGGTTTAAAACTTTCTTATCATTTTTACAAAATAATGTTGATATTCATATTATTTTGGAATTTGGTTTGTCAATTTTTAATTTGATTATCAATAATTATTCTGTGGATGGTATGATTTATTGCCGGTGCAATATTCTAAAAAACTCTTATTAGTATACATAAATCAAAGGTTGAGATTTATAGAAAGTGCCTTTATACATATTCTTTATCTTTTAATTAAATTTTCATATGAAATGAGTTATGGACTTTTAGACATGCAGTATTGATAAGCCATGATACTAGCCCATAGCATATTAATTTTTTTAATGAATGAATGTTGCATGAGAGCTTAGCACCTACACAATAATTGAACTTATATAACTAAGTAAATAAGTAATGAATAATAACTATTCTTTAGAACAAAAAGATATTCATAAAATGTTTCCAAAAAAGAGGAGAAGAAAATAGAGTTAAATATTAAATGAGATTCTATTTTATTTTGCATATATTTGTTATTAATTATATGTGTGTGTTTGGGGGGGGGAGGGCGAGGGATAAGATATATAGATTATTGTTATTTTTATTGAATTTTAAATTTATTTTCATTTTTTTATTATATATTACTTAAATACTAATGAAATTATATTTGTTTATGAGGTAGTGTAATTGGCAATGACATGTCATTGAAACTGTGAGATTTTAGGTTGAATCCCATTTTTCAGAGCATAAATAATTTACAAGGGTGAAAAAGATAAGTGATATGATAGTTTGCTTAATATAACTAAGTTTGAGATTTTATAACGGGAGCTATAAAGCATTTTTCATTGCCTTTTTGGATAGGGAAAGTGTATGGATAAAATTTCTCAAGTGCGTTGGAGGAGGGAAAGAAGGGCACATAACCATTGTAACTACCATTGCATAATGTACTCCAATTCCCTATCTTCAACGTTTTCAATTCTTTGGAACAAAATGGATTCACATTGGTTGTGCATTCCATGGTGTCATAGGGGATAGGTTTACACACATTACCAATGATTAGATTGAAACCACTAAAAATGGAAGATTGTAACCTCTCTCCAATGTAAATAGAGTGCATGTTTGGGTTTTCTATTCATCCTAGAAAGTTCAAAAGCTACCTTTGGTATTTTGCTAACATTTATATTTTTGTCATTGCACTAAAGTATTCCTCCACAATCACTAGTTTCATAGCTTCCGAGACCTTGGAAATTGAACATGCAATAAATATTCCCCCAAATGTATCTTGACTAAAACAAAACTCTGCTCCATAAATATGACTCCTTCTCACACCTCTGTCAGGTTAAGAAGGTGGTGATCAGTTTACCCCAATATCATAGGCCACATAGGAAATTACAAATGTTCACTAGGTGAATTGTCTTATTAAACACTAGTGATTGTGTTTCTCTTTCAGATTACATTGATGTAGAAAAACTAAATTAACAAAATGACAATAACACAACTGCCCAACATTTCCAATAACACAATCATTAGAAACAATTGAATTTGAGAATGAAAATATTACCTATAGTGCACATACAAAAAAAATACATTAATGTACCAAGAAATATAGATTTCCATGCTATCGTTGCTAACTAGTGGCTATTTTGACTTGCAACCATTTTGTGTGACTATTGGTAACAATAACCCTGATAATGGTTCCCAACTTTGGTAACAAATACTTCACAGATTACCTTAAATTTGCTCGATTTCATCTATGGTCAATCACATTCTCTCATGAGGATTTTATAAGATAAGCTACTATTAATGAACACTTTATTTTTATTCACTAGAGCATACAAATAATTGAAGTTAAAATATTTGGAAGGAAATGAACAGAAATAAAAGATAATAGTCCCAATTGAGTGTGGAATCCTTACACTATGCACCATAGTGGAACTGCGCCCTAACATTGCTCCCCTTGAGTAGTGCCTCATAAAACTCAAACACATTGATGAAAATGGATGAACCTCTCCCCATCATAATGAAGTGACCAAGAAATTATCCAAAGCCTCCAACTCCACTGTAGCCCCCCACTCATTCCATGAGGGAGATATAGTATTATGTTATGATGTCTCTAATCAAGATTAGGGTTAAGGAATCTTGAATTGTTATGGAAGGGACCCTATATATTCCAGAATTGTCTCCTCAAAGGAGTATACAACTTGAGTGATCTTGATGGAAAATGTCTCAAAGATCTTGTTAATCATCTCTATCTCAAAACATTTTGCTCATAATGACTCACCCTATATCTCCCTACATTACCGTGTTGTACATATTTTATAATATTTATATGTTGATAACCTCTTTATCATGTATTATAATCTCTACTCATTTAATTGTCTGACAGATGGGCTAATCACTAACTTACTTCTTTAAATTTTTTCGTGGCACTTCTCGATGGTCGCAAAACATAACTTTCATAGCCTAGGCCATTTACATCCTTGATAAAACCCCTTTCCATAGAAATAGAGTTTGTTTACGATCATCTCTCAGTAACCAAGATGTATACAATGATAACATTGGGCTCTTGGCTGATGCCACACACCTTTCATTTCCCACACATATTCATTCATTGATTCTCAGCATGTCATTGCACAACTACATAAGACATTCCAAATTGGTGATCCTCACTCATTTTGTAAGTACCATTATGTTAAATTGTTACTATGGATATTTAATCATTTTACTTTCTCACTCATGCCAAGACATAAGGACCATGACATCAATAAAATAGAAAATCACATTCCAAACTAGCAAGTATAACATTAACCATATAAGCCTCATTTAGAAGCATGTCAAACATACAGAGCATAATAAATATCCATCACATCATACATTTCATCACATTAATAAGACACAGTATGAGAGCTCAAAATATCATATGTATATCTGTGTGTGTGTGTGTGTGTCAAATATATAATTTACATAAATTAAGGTGCTCTTAGCACTTAAAAATAGGCCATAGTGAAAAAGTGGGGAAAATCCTCATAATGGATGCCGCCCCTAGTACATATGCCAATATGACATCTAGGGAGGAGCTAGTGTTGGAGAAAAACTCCATTTCCCTCTACCACCAACAAGAGACTCGTGAGGCTCCTCATAGTTAAAAACTAGTATCAGTCAAGTTGTCACTTTTACCACTACTACCCTTTCCAATATTGACTACCAATCATTATGCATGTCACCTATGTCCTCACCTCGCATGGCCCATCCAACCTCTAGGATCCCCAGAAAAATAATCACCATCCAATGGTGCACATCAATGTCCCTCGCCTCAAGGAAAAATACTCGATCTTGCATATCACGTTTCTCCTCACGAAGCTCTACTTAGGGCCCCTCTTCCTTGGGGTGGGAACTATCCCTACATGAAATTAATCATGTTGTTATGGTATCTGGTGCAACTTTAGTTGACCCTTAGCAATTCTAACCTACCCAATATGCAATGCTACTTGTGTATGATCATCTCGATGAGGTTGATCTCATATAGTTAATATTTCTCAACTGCAAGGTCCCATATCTAAAAGCACAAAGAAAAATACTATCAGTTTCATCACATAAAAATATAATGAAAAAGGTACCAAAGAACATAAATAACATAACAAGTCAAACAAAATACATACATAAGGGACCCCATCTAACACCTAAGGGATGACCCCTGTTAGGGTCATCATGAAAATCATGCCGACAAAGAGAAAGTATACTATGACTTGTGGCATCAATAACAACCATGACCAAGCCATCTTCATCAAGTATCTAAAAACCTCTCCCCTCCCTCTCAAATCATGAGCTACCCCCATCTCAAGATCTAAGGTAAACTAGGAGTCATTAGTGCCATGTTGATGGGTTGGAGTAGAATGACTCAATCAAAAAAGGGATATAGAGGAGAGTAGGAAATTTGAACTATTCGTATTGGCCACCCACCACCACCATAAACAATGCTAATAGGGTATCTTGCATCGAATGAGCTAAATTATAGAAGCTTCCCCTATCGACTCGGTCTAGTAATTTGATATGTTATCCCATAATATGGTGTGTGGTTACCTCTCTAAAAATATGAAAATTTATGGTGGTGCTAAAATAGAGTGCCACATCCTTCATTAATGTGATATGTATAGTCCCACCCTCGATATTTGAAACTCTACACCACCACTCAACCCATTCCTCCAAAGTTATCATTAAGTGTGAAGGATCGGTGAGCACCTCCTTCCACTGTGGGTGTAGCCCTACCAAGAAGTAAATATACACCTCATAAAATATGGAAACTTCATTCCTTCACACATTGAAAACCTCATGGTTTGGCTACCGTAAACCTATCGAAAAATACAAGATCTCTTCCTATGAACAAATTAACAGGAAGTCAAAGTACTAGAGTAGAACCCACATCACTAGATCAGTTGAAGCATGTGGGTTGTCAGCCACAACATCACTAATCTTTCTGTATGTTAAATATCACTAATGAACCACCATTTTCATGTAAGGAGGGGTCATGTAAAAACACATCTAACTTACTGAATCCTTGTGAATATTTCTTGTGCAAATGTGGAAATTTTCACATTTAAGCCAATTACAATTGTGTGGGTGAGAACATAGTTATTCCTAAAACAATTGTCTAATTACAATAGTTGTTCAATACCCTAGGAGGGGGATATAATCCCAGTTATTCAAGCCACAGATGCGACAATTTCCACAAATTTTCACTATTTAGGTGCACCACACTATGCACAAAAATCACTCATAGTTGCCCTCATCTATGCAATCTTCCATCCATTTCTTGTGTGGTTTATTCACTACACTTTTCATAGTAATGACCATTTCCATGACTATTACTGCCTTACTCTGAGGGCCCCGTGACTCACACTAAGACACCTATGTGGATGTGGGTCCCAGACACTAATGCAGGTTAAACAACAACATACTATATGGCCCACCACCCCTAACTAAAATCATGACAATGGTCAAAGAGTTAGGACTCACTTAGATCCAATTGCAACTAAAATAGCTACTCCAATGAATGTGAAATAATTATAGAAATTTGTATTGGCTCACTCACTCACCACCTCACTAGATTATAGATGAGGTTGCCTTATGGCCCTCACCACCTTGTATATGCCCCACCTTAACATATCCCAGACACTTGTACTTGAATCCATGAACTTTATTTTCAAAACCATTTGCATGATTGGCATATATCACAACATACTTTGCTATGGAATCTTCAATTCAATGTACCATGTTTTTTTTTTTTTTTGCCCTTACCATGCTTGAAATCATTGTTATTTCACTGCTTCAAATATACGTTTTTTTATCGATTATATCTATGTCTTACATTCATGTGGGGTACTTGTGTCATGATCATAGGATATTTCTCCCACCTGACATAACAACCAGACATTTGGTTTGAAAATTAAGGTATAATTTCTCACTAGCATGATAGATTTCCCCCCATAAAAATTGAATAGCATAATACAAACCCCTAAGTTAAACATTGGGCCCTCATCTCTTACCACATTTACCATCACCTTGTACTTACACATGATAAATGTTTACCAAAGTCAATAAGTTTTTATTGCCATGGATCGACCGACATAATAGTCCCCATTACATTACAAACATCCATTACCATCATCTTCCACCTAGGAACCATTCATTTGAATTACTAGAAAGATGTCCACAATTCTTCTTCTCACTTCATTAGTGACCACCCTTCCTAGGAACTCATTTGATTGATCACAGGAAATGCACTAATATAGTTTCACTTAGCCTGTCACACCACCGCATTGTCATAAAGCATTTGCACAGTCAATCCATTTCATTTTCCTCATATCAATACTAACCAAATGTGCTCTCATCTCTTGTATTAACTCCATTAGACCATCACATAGGTCACCACACATTTGGGACACCTGTCTCCATGTTTGTACATTCGAAACCACTATTACATTCTTTTTGCAAGTCTACAAAGATTCCTTTTGGCAGCAAGAACCTGGCCCAATTTTATATTTGTTACCCTTCAAAATTCCTTTGTCACCCTTCATTGCAGAACAAATTTCATATAGCCTCTAGTCAATATTGATTTCATGTCTCCCACTAGGCCTTGGATTAACAACGAATGGGTGCATTGTTAAGGAATTCCAGGCAAAAAGGCCATCAGTTAAAATTCCCATGGGTGTTGATCCAATATTATATTATATATAATATATATATATATATATATATATATATATATATATATATATATATATATATATATATATTATATATATATATTCATTTCATGTGATCTACTTCAAGATATGGAAAATATGCTTTTCAACATCTTTTGACAAGAATTGTCTTGTGTATTTGTAATCATGTTAGTTAAAGTTATCGTTTGTATCAACTTTTGTCATATATTTTAATAGATTAATCATTAGACATTTTCTTGTATTTTTGCTAAAAATGCACCATAAACCTCCATTATTACTACCATTCATTGTTATACATTCTTCGTGGTTAATGGATAATTTTTCCATATCTTTAGTGTTTAAAACAACAAATATATGATGTTTTTATAATTTATTTGGACTATAGTTGGCATTCACGTGAATGTAAATAAACATATTTTAAAAATAAGAGAATTCATTTTGGCACCAACTATATATTTTTTGTACTTGTCTTTGGTGGTTGACATACCTCCATGAATCTATTACTAGAACTGCCACGTTGGTTCTGAAGAGGATAGGTTCAAGATTGTTGATATCTATAAAAAAATTTGGACCACAATCTATAGTTGGTTTCTCTATTATGATCAGGCCATTTACAAAGTATACACTATTCAACTACTAGATCAATCCAAATTGGCGTGAGGATCCTCTATTGGCTGTAGTGCTTCTTTGTATGCATATATGATCCAAGGAAATAGGGCATGATTCATTTATATCATCCATGAGAACAAGGCTTTGATGCACTCCAGAAATTTGATGATGTTTGAGGCGTTGTAGCATTTTTTGGTTTTGATAAGATAGAATAAAATAGTCAAAAAGATAAAAAATATTTTGAAAAAATGAAGTTAGGATATGGACATCACAATAGTGAATAAATATGTTAGTGAAAAGAATCTTGATGATGATGTACATATCAAAGAAAAAGTTAAATTAGATGTCCTAAAAAATAAAGACAGAGAAAATGTTAGGTTAGAAAGAAAAGAAAATAAATAAACTCTGAAAGTGAGCAAGTCTAAATGCCACTACTATTTTTCCTCAAAATAATGGTTGTGTGTAGCTTGTTTTAAATGCCACAACCAATGACAATCAAACTGTTTAATCTTGACTACTTCATGCTCTAAATTTGATGTTACAAATAGAGAATAAAGATCTGGCCAAACTGTTTAATCTTGGCAGATCAGTAGTTAGGTAGAGAATAATAAGGTGCTCATCAGTTTAATCTGAGCCCTTGGAGGTTATAAGGGTAGATTTAGATAGTTTTCTTTTGTAAAAATAAAAGGAAAGGAAAAGGGTTTGCTAACTTAAATGCACCCATTAAGTGAAGAAAAAATGATAGGATAAGCAAAGGGTGAGTGGAGAAAGGTTGCAGAAGTTTGATTATTCATTGGACTAAATGTACATTTATCATGTTTCACCATATGTTTCTATGTCCATGATGCAATTACATAAATAAAATGAAGGTCTACTAAATCAATATATTAACTTCCCATCCATCCTCATTCATCCCTATATTCAATAATTTCCCTTTCCTACCTCCATACATTCATATTCATTCATTTTCCACAAAAAAAACACCTTTTCCTAAGGTCAAAATCCTTTTTGCCTAGGAAAAGTGAAAAACCCATGTAAAATCCCTTTTTTACCATAACAAATCCCATTTTACACGAAAGACCCGCAAAAGGTGTTTTAGCCCAAGTATTGTTATATATATGAAAAAACATAATACTTAGTGAATTTCCCTTTTCTCCTTATAATTCACCTTTTCGCATATATTTATCCTCTTCTCCTCATATTTTCATATTAACATTAACTATAGTACTAAACTCCTAAAATTCCTTTTCCCATATATTATTAACTCCTTTAATAAAATATCCCGAAAAACTTAGTTTTATAATAAAACTATGTATTTTCATATCACATTGCAATATTGGTGGATCGCAAGCCTTTCAATGTGCATTCACCTTCCTTGATTACGATATGCGATCAACGATGGTCCTGAACCTGACGCTATATATATTATAACTCATTGCCATATCACATCCACCTTTATTGCAAGCCTCAGCTAAAGCACATACCCTCCTCTACTGCGATCTCCGATTGCGATTGGGACCTGGACCCGATCATATATCATATATGGTTTATTTCCACATCGCGTCTGGCACCTATCACATTCCTTGCAATGGGTCATCCTTTGCTAAACTCCGATTGCGAAATGCGATATTAGCCCGACCCCTATATCATTATCTGCCCGAGTTAATAAACTTTCAAGTCCACCATGTCTGTTTTGAGAAGGTTTTCTTTATTAAATCATTTTAACGATTTAAACGAAGAATTAACCTTAAACCTCTATTTCACCGCTAATCTAGGTTTTAAACCATAATAAAGCCATTTCCACCATATTTATTTGTTCGTACCCTTTGTACTGCACCTTCACTCCACCACCATCTAATGCAATGCATTCAGATCCAACGACCCTAGGTGATTTTACGTTAGCTCTCTATATGAGTGTTATCCACCCGAAAAGCGGTATCCCATCGTCCGCCATTGTTGCGTGTCAAACTTAAGTTATTTTAGGTGACCCCCTCCTAAAATTTCCCACACCTTATAGGTGGTGCGATGAAAACCGCCTTCCGCAATACGACAAAATGGATATTGTTCACTATCACGCCATATTTCAAAAGAAAACTGTTTTTCTCGTTGAAACGCCAAAATGACCAATTTGCTCTATTTTTCCTGTTTTACACATTGAAGCCTCCATAATGCCTCTGTGACAAACTAAACCAATGTTTCACCTTCTGATACACTATGGACTCCTTCCAATGTCCTTTCAAGCTTTATAAATCCATTGAAGACCTTCTGTCACCCTTGTTTTTCTTAACATTTTTTGTGTTTTGCAGGTAAAGACTCAGTGTCCTAGGCTTACAAAGAAAAAGCCTATGTACAGTTGGAAGACAAATATGAAGATCATATAAATTTGCTTTACCTGTAACATAAAATCTTAAGTGATTTACTATTGAAAAACACAGTAAAAACCGCGATTGCACAGTAAAGCTAAAAAGAAATAGTAGAGGTTACTCAACATGGTTAAAGGAGATTCACAGAGTTTCAAGAGTATCAGATAAAAGATCAAAATGAAGAAATCATCCAGTGCAAAGGATTCAAACAATTTACCAGCTTAAAGGGAAAATATCAGACAAACAAAGCCAACACAACCTGAAGAAAGGGACAACAAGAAGCAGTTCAATTGTTACCCCTATCTTCTTGCATGAAGATATTTTCCTTTCCTAGAATAAACCTTAATCGGTTTTAGGATATTGCTTAGTTTTATTATTGTATAAATAACTCTCTTCTCGAGATGTTATAGGTTCGAAGTTCAAGATTCATTGTTCATTGCTTGTTAAGTCTCGAATGTTAATTCTACTTTGAACTTGGAAGCCACCTTTGAAGGAAGGTTTTCTAGACACTTGATATACTTATTCTTTCTAGAACCTTAATACAAAGAAGAGGATTCTGAATTTGGTTTTTCATAGTTTTTGTTATCCTGTAAGTTTTTCTAGTTATCAATCATTATGTTTTTCTTCATATGCTTATGACTTACAGAGATATCTAGGTAGGAAGGATTGTGTCTCAATTTATTCCTATAAGCTCTTGAAGTGATCATATATTAAGAGAATGGATTAATGAACTATCTGTTTAGCTAATCCCTTCTAATAAATAAATCATCAGTACCTTGTGTAAGCTTAAGTATACTACCTTGAACCTTTGGGACATAGTTTAGAAGGTTTTCCAACTTATGATTGTTCTGTTTTACAGTCTAGAAACTGTGATAATCATATTATTTGTTGACTTATATCACTGTTTAGAGCTTTATAGCAGCCTTGTGCTGAGATATTAATATAACCCAAAGGATTAATTACTTTAATTCTACATCTGTCTTCCAAAAACTAAAAGCAAAAACCCTGAAACAATTATTTTAGATGCTCTAGCATTGGTAGCTGACCTACTTCTATCTCAGAGGTACAGCATGAGGCACTATTTTCCATGTATAAATGGAATTATATAAATGGAATTATTGTAATATCATATCATCGTCACGCAGATATAAATTCTACTATTATATTGCTGAAGAGTTAAGGTTTCAACTTTAAATGAAAAATTCATTGTTGCTACAATTTTGTCTATAACTCTATGTGTTCACTACTATGAACTGAATTAATCTCTCTACAAGTTTCATCTAGGTCAGGAAGGGAAATGTCACATACCCCCTGGGCATAATACTACAATTTCCTTCTATGCTATATTGGATCCACGATGTGGAATTTTAGATTCAATTAATAGACTTACATTCCAAATCAAGCCTTAAGTATAAATTACAACTTGGAGAACATTATAAATCATGGCATTCAAACAATAATATCGGAGTATCCATACATTATTTCTATGAGGATTCAACAGAAGCATTAATGGAATGTTATCATGAATATACCATAACTAGCATTACCATAATCATGATCATATCCCTACTGGCATAGTCGAAAGTATTACTTATGCAATATGAATAATTAGCTAAATGAGCCTCAGTGGATGCAATTCACATATGAATCGTAATGCATATCATAAACAACCTGAACCCTGGACTATATAGTTTAGCACCTTAAACACATAATTACTCCTCGTACATAGTTTTCTCATGCATAATTATTCACCATTATTCCATCATCTCAAGAACAAATATTATTCACACATCATACACTCACATATTTGATAACATCAAGAGTAATGAATCATAAGATGGCACATCCAATTGTACTCATAAGTTTAAATATGAGACAACAAAAGGAGTAAGGGGTCACATACAGTACATCCCAAGAAATCAAAGTAAACTAGCTTAATTGAAGAGAGTCACTTGGAAAGCCGAGCACCGCCACCAAACCTAGAACTAACTTTCTCTAGGTCACACCCGAGCCGAGAGTTATTTCCATGGATCAACTACCTCCTGTTGATCTCTTCAATGGGTATTTAATACCCTCTTTCATGATATGATTTCCATTAGCGACATCCCTCTTTTATGGATCATTTATATCCATTTTCCTAGGCTTTTCCCATAAAAGCTCGTCTTTCTCTCCCACAAGGTTTTTCATCATAAAAGCTTGCCTTTCTCTCCCACAAGGATTTTATGTTTTTCTTAACTTAACATATTTCTCCAACTAGGTATCTTAATGGATATTTATCTCCAATTCATTAAGCTTATCTAGAATTGGGTCTAGAAGTCTTATCATGAAAGAATTATCCCTTCGCATTCAACAATGGGATTTGGCAAGAATATCATCTCTTGGTTTCTCGCTTTTACAAGTGATTAAATTATTTTATTTGTTTAATAATAAAGTATTTACTTTTCTTGTTACACATTAGACCTAGTTTTTCTTAGCTTAGGTTAGCCAAGTTTCACATACAATTGAGGTGTGTTACATACTCCCCCTCTTAAATTTACACTTTCCTCAGTGTATTACTGCTTCTTGCACTATTATCTCCTCATTCACAAGTAGTTTTTTATGAATTTATAGGCTCCCATGGCCTTACCATCTGATTCAGATGTTCTGATATATATCAGTTACAAAGGAGTTCTACCAACACATCTCCTTCCAACGATACATGTAACATTTGTTTCAATCAATTTTGTGAGAGATTTTAGATGTAGAAACTCATCTTTGTCTGTCACAGGTAATACCATATATTGATATACAATACTATTATTTGAGTAACTATGGGTAATGTTTCATGTCCTGAAAGAAATGCGTGTTCTTCCAATGCCTTTGTGTTCTTACTGAACACTTGCTTCCTGTAGTTTCCCTGCATTAGTCGGGACATGTCAAACTAGCATACCTGGCTAATTAACATGTATACAATATCATGGCAGGTTAGCTGAACATAACCATCATAAAGAAGAAACATATGTATATTAAGATTAAATAAAAATATGGATACTTTTCCTTAGTTTCCAACACCAATTCTTAGTTTCCACTTTTGTCCTACCTCAGTATGCACTCTGGATCAGTTGCCTCACCAGGAAATCACCCACTGTCTTTTCTTCTACCATGTGCACCTACACATAGTGTGCATTACACACACACATCTATACATGTCACATATTATCATGCAATACATGCATCCATACCAGTACCATATGTATCGTTTGTATATATTACGAGTTGTACACGTGTACCCCATATCAATGTCCGTAACATCACACGCATGACATATAATTCATCGACATGTTTCCAACCATGTTAGTATTATGCCAAAAATTCCTTTATTTATTTATATTACCTTTACGAAAGTTTGATCCAACCATTCTCAATTTACTTATTGGAGAATAAGGAATTTTTTGGAGCTGTTCCACTTCTACAACAAGTGAATAATTTGATGTCAAATTATTCAAGTGCTTTTATTTAGAAAATTATTTTCACGTGTCTTGTGGTTGTAGTATAATGTCAGCAAAATAGTACCATAGAGGTAATGATGCATACTACAACTTTATCATACTCATAACTTTTAGTTTTGGAGGTTAATCAGTCACTTGACCGGGTCTTAACAGAAAATGACCTTTGCTTAATCATAATGCAGACTATTGACTATGATAGTTAGTCTAGTATGGACTTCAATGTTATATTGGAAGTCTAATAACAACCTTAAGTTTGTGTTGAACCAAGAATAATTGTTTGGGACTCAAAATTCTTCCACACTTAAACAAATCATGTCATATGATTTAGTGTTTCTCCTACCAATTTGAACAATCAATATACAAATACATACATCTGTCATGCATGCGTTATAAATCAGAGTTACAATATTATCCATTTCGCACCTATTAAGGTTTTAGGCACTATGTATACCAGGGTGTGAACCTAGGTCATTAGTATGTTAATACCCCACTTATAGTTCATAAATTGTTCACGTAATTGTTATGTTGCCATATTAATAACTAGAATACTGTAAATGCAATCTGGCATGTAGACTTGTCCAAGATTATTTGATAGAAAATAGTGGTACCAATTATGCATCTCAGATTGTACGATTATCAATTTATTTGGATAGATTGATAGTTATCATTTTATTTAAAGTAATTATTTGTGTACGTAAAATTCTCACTTACCAGTACCACTTAACCATCCAATATGGTTAAAGAATCATATCGATTCAACAATGAGTTGTTGTTTGGCTTCTTATTCTCTCTTTTAGAACCTTTTATATGTCACTCCTTTGGTGCATGTGATTTTATTACTAGCATAAGATCCTTAGACCCTCGTAAGATGTTTTAATGCATTACCTTTTGGTTTCATTAATAATTTGTTAATAAATCCAGACAAGTTATGCTCTAAGTCTAGTGTACTTGTTACTAGCCATTAGGCTGCATTTGAATATCTCTACCACTATGTCCAATATTTTTATCTTGTATATCTTCCTAAATTTTATATATACACCAGATCATTTTGATATTATCACTTCCCATATGAAGTGCCTTTGCAAGATCTACAATCCTTCTATTGAAAGCATCATTTTCTTGCTTTAGATTTGAAAGATTCATATTATTAAGTTAGTACTAAACGCAAGTTCAAGGACACACTCTTAAGTTTACTCGAACTCCAATGTGTCAATGCAAATCATGAAACTCAAACCTCACAACCTTAACGTGCATACCCATCCAGGTATAGATTAATCACGAGCCTTAGGAGCTTCTTTTATATGTCCATTATGTATTTGTACTTTAGGGTGCCAGTCCCATTGACCTATTTATGAAGGTCATAACATTATTAATGCATGATGTCTTCGTCCATATAGTAAGTTGCATTGCATGTGTGCATACTCTTCACAACTCTGACCCTAGCTCAGTCTAGATTGAACATATAATTTCTTCTTCTTATTTATTACAATTATTTAGATATTATGTTCCTCAACGACACATGTACGTCCAGCATATGCATATTTAATTTGGTGTGCATGTTGCTACCTAATGTCTGAATAATGACTTTCTAAGGTTTAGCTTCCTTAAACAACATACATTTGGAGCATTTTCCTTTAATGATTCAACCGGTGGAAATACCACATCTAGAATGAGCTGCATCATTCCATACAGATGTATTAATTAAAATATTAAATTGAAAGACAATTTTTGAAATACATAGTCTCCTACCACACACAGAGACATGTCTTTCATTAGTTTAATGACTTTTCATGGGAATTTCTTAAAGTGATACTCATTCAATTTTAGATTTTGATAGAATGTTATGAACTTGTTTCGAATTATTTATATGCATTCCATCTATCTTTTTTTTCATAAGGGTTCAACATTTCTACCCTTCATATTTCAAGATCTCTTCTATGCATAAACTTTATCTCATTAAGTTATGCCCTTGACTGGACTATCTCTAGTGGCATTAGTTTGTATTTTATCAACCTATGTTCTTTCTTAGAAATCATACCATTCATAATTTGACTTTAATATGAGTAGAATAATATGATAGCCATATCAAAATTTTAATCCAATAACCATACTTTAAAATCACTTATTCAACTTTCATAAAATATCAATTATTCTTCCCGCTCTATTATGAACATCTAATTCTATGTCAATTTTAACTCATGGTTTTGATTAGTTGTGCCCTCAAAGGAGCATTCAACCATAACTTAATTTTTGGGGAACTTCCTGAATATAACATAGAAATTTAATCTACACATGCGCAATAAGTAGGAACAAGAAAAAATAACCAATTGATGGTTGCCCATTTCTTATTATAAAAAATAATCAACATGTTAGTTGTGTGTAGTTCCTTTGCATTATTCTTTATTCCACCACAATTCAACATCGAAAAATTATTTGTTCCAGTATATTATTCTCATAATGCTACTATTGTTATCAAAGACTTTAGAAATTCAATACAGGTGTAAGGGTTCAATTCAACCTTGTTCATTTGTATAGGTACTCAGAAATTTAATTAATGAATTATAATATAAATATAGTTTAATGTTTGATTTTTATTGTATATATTAAGAATCAAATACACCACATATTTTGACTCTCTAAATATATTGTATATCTCCGCTTTGTTTACTCCCCAAGCTCGGTTATGAATATCTAACATCTTGAATCAGTTTTTAACTCATGTTAATTTCTGAGAACTTTGATCCCTCCAGAAAATGTAAGCATATTAATGCATCTCATTGTAACCACCCAAATGAACCTTACATGCAGGACACACATATATGTAAGCATAGGCATGCAATCACACCATCGATATCCTCTACAAACAATATGCAAATTTGAAACTCAAGTATTCATATTCTTATGTTTTGTGCATAAAACAAGCCATTCATATAAACTATACACACTCTTTTGTGTAGTTCGTTTATACCCAAAGTGCCCCCAGGTATGATAATCTTGTTTGGACTATTTAAATAAGTATACAAACTACTTTGACAATAGTATCATTGTCTTCAAGGAAATCATGGCATATCTATGAACATGTGTTTGATGTTTTTCACACATTAAGGTGTACCAAATAAAATATACTATACCTAACACTACCAATAGGTATTTGCCATGTTTTTTTTTAACTCCATTATTTAGTCTACATAAAAGTCATTTAGTTAGAAATATTTCAACTCATGCAAATCTGTAATATTAACTTCATACTAATAATTTCAAAGCTATTTTTAATTAAAATATTTCCTGATATTTCTTTTCATACAATCTTCCTCTCCTTGATTTCCTTCACTTGTGATAAAAGAAAGCGATGCCATTTAAATTAAATTTGGAACTAGGGCATGAGCATATAAATGTTTACTCTAAAAGAAAACATGCTTAGTATTCTTACCCAATATCTGGTCCTTGAGTACAAGGCCACTTGATTCCAAGGAGAACATAGGGAAAAAGGTTGTCGAAATAGCTCCAAGGCTTTCAATTTCACATGAACTAAAACCATTTAGAAAATTCCATTTCTCCTCTTCCCTGAGAAACCTTCACATAATTTAAATGATTCACCTTCTCGAAGCCGAAGAGTACAATGGTCACCGTATGGGCGTACTTTTCACCTTTAATAAGGAAATTGAGACACACCTATATATTTACAGTCGAGTCAACCTAGTCTAATAAATTTCCTATATTATTTACACTTGGTTGTGGACATTCTTACATCAATTATATATTTGAGGATTATTAAAAAAAGGAAATGTGAAAACTGAACAGTGTAGGAAAAAAAAAACTTGACACCTCTTTCTAAACCTATTTCCCATAGAAACAAAGGGGTCCTCCATGGCCAACCCCAACATCTCCATTGAAATATTTGATATGATGTGAATATGAAAACCTATGTTCTTGAGCAGAGGATCCTGTTTGTCTTTCAATCTTGTGAAATTGAAATTACTTAACATGTTATTCTTACAATTGTCGACCTCCTAGTACCAGCATTGGGGTCTTAGTAGATGGTCACGTGATCTCACCGTCCTAACAAATTCTCATGGGGTCTCACCTTCGGTAGCTCCCATGGGCTGCCTCTAGTGCCATCGTACCAGTGCCGCAAGCTGCCAACTCCAAGGGAAGAGCCCACGAGGGTTGTTACAAAAATATCCTGATATTACAATGTTATTGATACTGTGTCAACTAATCGAATCATATTGGCATCCCAATCTATTTAATGCAAATTCCTGTGGAGATACTATACTCGAGAAACCCACATAGAGTCGATTGATGCCTTTTCTCCAACTTGTATTCATTGAACGACGAAGAGGAGATAATTCCCTCATTATTAGAACCCTCACACTAATCTCTTCTATTTGCCTTTGGTCATTATGCGAAGTGAGGAGATGACGTTGAAGGGATTTTACTATTTGTCCTCATGCAATTTAGAATAATCCTTATCTGATATTATGCCTATTGTAGAAAAAATAGCGTGATACATATGTGGAATGGAAATAAGGATAGGCTTAGCCACTAACTGCTTTTGAGTTGTGTCATGCATTATCTTCTAAATGTTTTTGTGGCAATTCAGTCTGCTGGCGAACACCTTCAGTTCTATGGATAAGCAACTGGGAATGACGAAATTACCATTTGGGAAGGGAAATTGATGATTTGAAATTGACAAGTAATTTTGTGCTTAAATCCAACATCTAACACTTTTTGCATTTGTATCTCAAGTCCTTTAGAAACCAACAGATTAGACTAGAACCATAACTATGCATACTCTAATCTCATACTACTATCTCATAATTCTAATGCATCCAACACATAATATCTAATATTAGACTCATTTTGTATGTCAGAAGCCATTTTCATGTTGTCCGCCTGATGACCAACTTTGTGGGCTACAATTCACCATGGAGAGAAGAGATGAGTAGCAAAGTGAGCCGATTGTTTTAGTAGTCGGTCTACACAGAGAGGGGAGCTTAGCATTTCTCTAGCAACGTTAGAATTCGATGTAATCAAGGCTACTGTTGAGCCCAACCTCATTTTTTACCAACAATCATGCACATCAAGCATCGCAATTAATTCGACTAAGTATAACAAGACACAATCAAGCACAAGAGCCTAGACTTGCATGCACCACGCGTCATGGCACCGATAAGCAATATTAGTAGTGGTAGTACCAACAGGAACCATCTCCAGTAATATCTAGCCTGGTTTAATTTTCTAACGAAACTCACAATACCAAATCCATCGAATGTGTTCCACATCAACCTAGATGGGAATGCATGGTATCACAAAATTTCTACAGCGTTGTCACATGAAGTAGAATTATGACATTTCTTAATGAAGGGGGAGAGGTATAAAAATAAAATATCAAATATTGCAATAAACACTTTATGTTGTGGTCATGGCCATGCCCAAAATCCTTTCCTGCAATAATTTAGTTTTCGGTGATGGTTTAACCTTGCCTACATTGATAAATGTGACCTTCATGTTTTGTTGACTACGAGATTTGAAAACCTTCTCATTCAGAGTTTCTCGTTGGCTTGCTTAGCTGGGTTGATTAATTTAGAAGGTTGGCGCCATGGAATAATTAATTTATAGGTTTTCTTTCGATTGAAATATAATTATGAAAGGAGGGAATTTCAGTAAGCACTCTATAAGTTGTTTAGCTTATTGTTTCATAGTTACGTATATAAACAATTACATTATTGTTACTACCTCTTTTTGGTCTTTCCATGCTTTGTATGATCACAATGTATCATAGTATCCCCTACATTGAAATGTTTTTATTTATGTTATTTCATAAATCATGGTACAACCTTTGCGATCATATATTCATTACTTTACTTGTACATACTTTACCAATTGCAAAATCATTATAAGAATGAAATTTTTATTGGAATATTGTTTGAAAACTCATTTCAGGCATGTAACCTCTGACAAATTATACACTTCTTCTTTCACTATCTAATGATTCGATGGGCTAATTATGTTTTCAAGTGATCGCTTTAAGAAATTAGAAAACACAACTAGTTACATGATTGTCAAGTAACATGGGAAACTTTACTCTCTATTCAATATCCACTATTTCAAACAACATTAGTTAGAATTACCTTTGGTTTCGAGTAATCAATATAAAATTATTATATACGTTCTTGCTACAAAATCCTCCTTCCTTAAATTCTTTTACGATTTAATTTCGACCTTGATGGATTCTGGAATGTTATTCTTATAGCAATTTATAACTGATCCCTTCATTAGGACCTACAAATCCTTCATATTTTGAAGGTGTGGGGTGGCCTTTAGGCTGCAATATTTGAACTTAGTGCTCCGATACATTTATTACATACCCCTTGAGCACAATACTACAATTTCCTTATATGCTCTATGGGATCCACGATGTGGACTTTTAGATTCAATTAATAGACTTGTATTCCAAATCAATGCTTAAGTATAAATTACAACTTGGAGAACAAAATAAATCATGGCATTCAACCAATAAGATTTGAGTATCCAAACTTCATTTGTATGAGGATTCAACACAAGAATTAATGGAATGTTATCATGAATATATCGTAACTATCGTTACCATAATCATGATCATAGCCCTACTAGCATAGTCAAAAGTATTACTTATGTAATACGAATAATTAGTTAAATGAGCCTCAGTGGATGCAATTCACCTCATGAAGCGTAATGCACAACATAAACAACCTGAATGCTAGAGTACACAGTTTCACACCTTAAACACATAATTACTCCTCCTACATAGTCATCTCATAAATAATTATTCACCATTATTCCATTATCTAAAGAACAAAGATTATTCATGCATCATACAATCACAAATCTGAAAAGATAAAGAGTAATGAATCATAAGATGACACATGCAATTCTACTCATAAGTTTAAATATGAGACAACAAAAAGAGTAAGGGGCCACATACAATACATCCCAAGCAATTGAAGTAAACTAGCTTAGTTGAAGAGATTCACTTGGAAAACCAAGCACTGCAATCCAACCTAGAATTGACTTCCTCCAGTTCACCCATGAGCCGAGAGTTCTCGCCATGGATCAACTGCCTCTTGTTGATTTGTTCAACGGATATTTAATACCCTCTTTCATGATATGATTTCCATTAGCAGCTTTCCACTTTTACGGATCTTTTTTATCCATTTGCCTAGGCTTTTCCCGGAAAAGCTTGCCTTTCTCTCCCATGAGGCTTTTCCTCATAAAATCTTACCTTTATCTCCTGCAAGGCTTTTATGTTTTTCTTAACTTAGCATCTTTCTCCAGGGAAGTAACTTAATAGATATTTATTTCTAGTCCATTTAGCTTATCTAAAATTGGATCTAGAAGTCTCATTATGAAAGAATTATCCCTTCCCATTTACCAATGAAATTTGGCAAGAATCTCATCTCTTGGAATCTCACTTTTTCAAGTGATTACATTATTTTATTTATTTAAAAGTCAAATATTTACTTTTCTTGTTACACATCTGATCTAGCTTTTCATAATTAAATTAACCCAATTTTACATACATTAAAAAATATTACAAATAACACAATCCAAATTTTTTCATTTACACCCTCTTCAATTCCAATTTAGCAATATTTTAATTTATTAATTTCACTATATCCAATTTCGCAATATTTTAATTTATTAATTTCATTATAAATTAATAAAATCAATCTTCGAGTTAAAAAAGGCCTACAATCTCTCTATCATTTTCCTCGCTAGACACTTTTCTCTCTGTCTCCAATGCCTTTATCATAACACTGTAACGAGTCATATCTCTGTATGTGTGATAAGGATATAAGCGATTTTTATTTTGTTGTTATGGATCATCCGTTGCTATTGTGTGCTGTTATTATATTCATTTTTATTACATTATCATTTTACATTTTCATACATAGTTTTTATACATTGTCTTCTCTACGTTGTTTATTTAATTGGTATAATGTTTGGTTTATTTGTTGGTTGTTGATTGTTTAGTTAATCATTATCATGTTTTGTTAGTATATTTATGTCTATTTTACGTGTATTATAATGTTTTATTAATATATGTTTTTGTATATATATATTTATTTATTAATTAGAACACTTTATTATTTTGTTATCATGTATATTGATTATAATATTGTTAAAATGTTTTGTTGATTTTTTTAATGCAGAGTATATAAATTGGGTTGTTATTTATTTTTAAATTTTATTGTAATATGAGTATAAACGCAGTGGTAGATGGTTTCTTATGTAGGGGATTTTTTTCATATAAATAGTATAGGATAAAACTAATCTTGTACTAACATTTATTTCACTTTTCACAAGTTTTTGAAGTGCTCACTATTTGAAATATTTACACTGTATTATTTTACTTCATTTTCATGCATCAAATGTGTGTGTTTGAGATTACTTTTTGGGCATTTATTTCTTTCTCAAGTAATTTTTTGGTAGCATGCTTAATGATTTTTTCTTACATCACTACAAGATTGAAACTGCTAAACTCTTAAGACCTAATATATAAGTAAAACAACATGAGCATTATATGTTGGTAATGAAAGATTGTGGTTCAGAAGTCGATAAGCATTAAAGTCACAATGTCCATTGAGAAGCTATAACCCTCAGTGTTAGTTCCTTCTAGCATTGGTTGTTAGTATAGACTAGAATAGGCTTTGGTCCAACCTATATTTTACTAGAATCTCCAAGTATTATGACCCTAGATACACAATTAAATGTTGGAAATATAATACATATATTTTAACCAACATCCATTTTCACGAAGATGGAAAATGCCATGATGAATTTTTATACATATCTTCTATAAACATTGGGTTCTATGGTCTCTTTTAAAATATCCCCTCAACTCTTTCATCTCTCCTAAGAAGCTAGTAGGACTCGTCATCAGAAAAGAAAAAATGATGTATCGGCTATACATTTTCTCCTCACCTCATACGCTTGGCGTGATCTGTTATCAGAGAAGAATAGTAGACCCAATCACAAATGTCAAGGCATGCTCAACATAAAAAAAAATGGCATGTACAAGTGTATTAGTGAAATTGGAAAACATCATGAACCAACAAAAATGAAAGAGTCCTAATGTTCTATTTAAAAAGTCAAATTATGCAAGGGGTTGTAGTAGTTTTTGGATGGATCACCATGGTTGTTTCTTGGATAGCTTCACCAATCTATGAAAGTGACAACTTAATATCCCATGCACCACTCCACATTGAATGTGTTGACTTCTACTGAAAGGACGAGTCTTGATAGCTCAAACTTGATCCATTTCACTCTTGAATTTGAATAATGAGCCCTCAAATTACTCCTCGTGTCTCCCACTAGGAAAAATATCCTTAATGAGATAGAGGGAGCACATGATTGAACTTGTGCCTATATCTATGAGTAGAATTGGAACTATTAAGACCTTTCATGTAGCTTCTTTGAGGATATTTTTTCATGCATACGATAGCAAAGAGGGACTTTCCTTTAGGGGAGTTGTAGAGATGAATTGCGCAACATACTCCCTTTAGTGTCCCTGGGATTATTTTGTTGTATCTCTATATACCAATAAACAAAGAAGATTTTTCTTCACATGTCCTTGCGTTCATTTCTTCTGTGTTTTTCATATTATGTTGCTTTGTATCTCATATTCTTTCATAGAAATAATGACATTGCATATTATTTTTACCACTCTAATCATATGGTTGTTACTATCTTGCATGTAAACCTTGCAACAAGTCTCTAAGAACAAAGAATAAGAGAGCAAGGATATATATATATATATATATATATAGAGAAGAGAGAGGGCATAATGACACCCTAATCATAATCACTAGTTTTCTATACATTTCTTTTTATCTATATAGTTTATATCGCAAATTATTATTATTACTTATTATTTTTTTTTAATATTATTATTGTGGACATTTATTTGGTATATGCATAAAGGTATAAGAATGAATCAAATCACAAGAAAATTAGGTCTTCACATTACCCTCTAAAGTTTTTTACTATTATGGTTTTGTTATTATTTCATAATTAGTTAAATCATACAAATAATGAATTTTTAATTAATTAGAAATCAGGCTTAACGAAACAATCATATATATTACATATAATCTTAATATATTTTTAGTAACCTACCAAGATTAAATTTACAGATTAAACTGAGATAAGAAGAGCTTTAGAAAATTATATTATTAATTTTAAATAAACATAAAATTAACAATTAAAATAAATTAATCTTTAATTGAATATTAATAACTTATTTAATTATAATAAGTAATTAGTTATTAATTTAATACAATATAAATTTATAATAGTTTGAAATAGAATTGGAAAATAATAATATTAATAAAAATAAATTTAATAATAAGAAAAAAGAAAATTAGCTTTTCCATAGTTAATGTTTTTAATAATACCAAACATTATGACATTGAATGTATCTTTAATAATACTGAACATAATAACAGTAAAAGTATCTTTAATAATACTAAACATAATGACACAGGCCATATTTACTATCACATGATTTATTAATTTTGATTAAATTACCATATTTACTATCACATGATTTATTAATTTTGATTAAATTATTATACGCTTGATGATAAAATTTGGAATTTTTTGAAGATAAGGAAATAGGAAGGAAATAAAAAATTGGTTTTGGTTTTTCCAGAAAATATTAATAAATATAAAGAATGTAGGAGTGATTTTTTTTTACTATAACTATATAAAATCCATACTCATTTAAAAACTTATATTACAAAATATATTAAATTAATAATAAAAAGTTGTTTACATAAAATTACATCTTATTTTCAAGTAAAAAATATTATAATTATAAGTTTAAAATTTAATTTGTTAGTTTAGTTAATAAAACTAGATGATTTTTTTATGTTTTTAAAAGATTTTATAGCATATTTGAATTTGAGTTTCCTTGAATATTATCACTAGCAATTGTACCAAATGCTGCAAAGGAAACGTTGTAAGGCATAAATTTGAAGATAGAAATTAGTAAACAAATTGTCATTCAAGCTAGAAGATAAATACAAATCACATACATTACAAGAAATTGACAAATTTGATAACCTTTCCAAAATAAGTTGCCTCTTGATGTTCCAAGATACTCTTTCAAGTTCCAATAGAACCCTTGTTAAGTGGGGGCTTGCTTAACTCAATCAGTGATTTACAACATTTGTTTTGAGTGTGTTAAAGGTCCATGTCCACCCATTGGAAATTATTTGTGCGATAAGGGGTTCATAATTTTCATAGGCGTGGTTGATTGAAGTTTTACATCTTTGAAAGTTGTTTGATGAGGGGTAGGCTAGAGTGTTAGTTATATATGACGGCTAAATTGTAGCACAACACACAATCTACCCGTCAAATTCCAACCATGGGAAAATGTAAGAACAAAGTTCAAGTCAATTATCTCTTTTATTGCTTAATCCTACCATCAATGTAAGTTCTGAAAGTAAAGGGAAGGAAATTTTGTTTGCGTGTTCGGTTGAACTTGATGGTAAGCGAAAGAAATTTCCTTTTTGACCTTCACATAAAGGTGGAAGTGTTTTAGTGTCAAATGCTCGAAAAATTTCTTTCATTTCCATTAAAGAAATAAACGACTAAAATGGAGATGAAAAAGGTTGTTTGCAGGTAAAAAAACCGCATTTAGAAGCAACTTATCCCATGCTGAAATGATTTGTTTGGATAGCTAGATCTGATATGTACCGTGCATTGTCAATGCAAGAAAGCTAAGTGAATGAATTCATAGAAGTTTCCTTTCTCATGAATGAAAGCCACCTTGCCAGCTATTTCTTTATATTCTTGGTATAATAGTGGGCTATGTTTATTATATTGTAATGTAGCATACAACATGTTTTCAAGGTATACAAGATGTCCTCCTTGTCTCACTCAATTAGTAGCCCATATATTGTAATGTGGCATACAACATCTCTTGAAGGTATATAATATGTCTTCTTTTTGGTAGCTATGAGCTCATAGCTATTCACTTAGCATAGAAAAAGAGGAGAAGGTTAAACATCTCTTCAAGGTATATAATATGTCTTCTTTTTGGGAGCTATGAGCTCATAGCTATTCACTTAACATAGAAAAAGAGGAGAAGATTAATATATGGTGTGATATAGTGTGGAAAATAAAATTATAACAATATTTATTTTTTCTTTAATTTTTTTTTTTGTCATATAGTTATATGCATATGCATTTATATAGTTTTTTGTTATTACTTAATGTTATGTGACATCTTCTCCTAATGACCTAATGCAATAAATTATGAATAGCGTTTAATATCATTTGTTCACTATCAACTAATAAAAGATAATCATTTCTCTATTTTGAGATTAAACTTAGTTTCAAAAGTAAATCTTCAATATTATTATTATTGATATATGGTAAAAAAAAAAATATTCTAACTCAAAACCTAAATTTTTCTATCAACATATATTTTTTACCTTAAAATTAATAAGTACTTTTAAAAATAAATATTTTTTACTACAATAGTATATGGTAAAATTATAGCATATTTTAATTTGAGTTTCCTTGAATATTATCATTACTAAATATAAAAAGAAAAAGGAAATATTAAAGGAGTAGTCTACCGAGGCTGTAGAATGGCCCGGTTTCCGTCGCCGGCCGGAAAATCGTCCGGCTCCGGCTACCGGAAACCTCTCCGCCCTCCGCCACCCTCCCACAACCCCGCCACCCTCTTTCATCCGCCACCCCGCCACTCTGCCCTGACAATCTGAAATTTTCCCGATTGAAAGTCTGACAAAAAAATCGGATTGCAGGCGCTGACATCCCTGACCGATCGGATCGGGGACGATGTGGAGGGATCGGGAGGGACTACTCCCAAAACCGCGTTACTCTTCGACACTCTTCGACCCAGCCCGACGCTCTCCCGCTCTCGCGCTTCTTCCCGCTCTGCAACTCAACAGCGCCCCTGCAACCAGGTACTCTTCTGAACCCCTACTCAAATCTATGCATTTCGTTTGTTGTAAATGACGCCAAGACAGTCGAAGTTCATTTTCCAGTTTCGACCATGATTATTGTTTACATTTTGCCACCAAAGCGAAGTCACTTTGTCTCAAAAAGCGATTTTTATTTTGTTGTTATGGATCATCCGTTGCTATTGTGTGCTGTTATTATATTCATTTTTATGACATTATCATTTTACATTTTCATACATAGTTTTTATACATTGTCTTCTCTACGTTGTTTATTTAATTGGTATAATGTTTGGTTTATTTGTTGGTTGTTGATTGTTTAGTTAATCATTATCATGTTTTGTTAGTATATTTATGTCTATTTTACGTGTATTATAATGTTTTATTAATATATGTTTTTGTTATAAAATAATATATATATATATATATATATATTTATTTATTAATTAGAACACTTTATTATTTTGTTATCATGTATATTGATTATAATATTGTTAAAATGTTTTGTTGATTTTTTTAATGCAGAGTATATAAATTGGGTTGTTATTTATTTTTAAATTTTATTGTAATATGAGTATAAACGCAGTGGTAGATGGTTTCTTATGTAGGGGATTTTTTTCATATAAATAGTATAGGATAAAACTAATCTTGTACTAACATTTATTTCACTTTTCACAAGTTTTTGAAGTGCTCACTATTTGAAATATTTACACTGTATTATTTTACTTCATTTTCATGCATCAAATGTGTGTGTTTGAGATTACTTTTTGGGCATTTATTTCTTTCTCAAGTAATTTTTTGGTAGCATGCTTAATGATTTTTTCTTACATCACTACAAGATTGAAACTGCTAAACTCTTAAGACCTAATATATAAGTAAAACAACATGAGCATTATATGTTGGTAATGAAAGATTGTGGTTCAGAAGTCGATAAGCATTAAAGTCACAATGTCCATTGAGAAGCTATAACCCTCA
>APFE030802590.1:0-109217 GCA_000404065.3 Pinus taeda
ATACTGAGAGGGGGGGTGAATCAGTATTATCTAGTCCTTTTAACAATTCTTCCTTATTTATACTTTGAATTATTTTTGCATATCAGTAACATAAAACAATGAGCATGAACAAGAAAAACAGACAGTCACATCAAAGAACACCAGATATAAGGTGGAAACCCAATGTGGGTGAAAACCACCTGCTGCAATATGTCTCTATCTGCTTTCAAATTAGAAACTCCTTTTACAATGGTCTTGTACTGGTGTAGTCCTTTACCAGTACACAGGCTGCAACCTGCAGAGAGCTACAACTCTCTCTCGTTTTCCAGTCTCTCCTGGAAGGGAGCTACAACCCCCTACTTCTTTTCAAGGACCACTTTTCATAAATTTTCAACCTGGATCCATATACATCAAATAATCATCAAGTACATGTAAATTATACAGTCAGCTACAATTTCCAGATCAACAATAACAGAACTGAACCCAGAACACCTTATCAACAAGAAAAATTCAACCAACAGAAGATCTTGAAACAGATACGCAGTTTTCTTTTTACTGGCCTGCATCGCTACGCACTTCACCCTCTGCTTCTCTACGTATACCCGCAGAGTTACTTTTGTTGTACTGCGCAGCCATGCACTGCTCCTTTCACTGATCTGCGTACAGTATGTACCAAAATGTATTATCGTGCCACGTACTAGATAGTAGGCACGCACCCAGAAGAACTATTGCGCCGCGCACTATCACAGTAGGTACGCACCCAGAAAGACTGTCGCGCTGCGTACTATCACAGTAGGTACGCACCCAGAAAGATTGTCACGCCACGTACTCAACCAGTAAGCATGCACCTGAAACATTGTCGCGCTGCGTACCCACGCAATTCACCTTTGTCGCCTCTGCGTACCCACGCACTGCCCCTTCGTCTCTTCTGCGTACCCACGCACTGACCGTTTGTTTCCTCTGCATACCCACGCACTGTCACTGTTGATCACTTGCGCACCTCTGATTAGGGCCAAAATACAGTCAGATACTTAGATCTGATCTTGTGCTCGAGAGATCACCCTTCACAGATTCGCTTCCAACTTCTCTTCTAAAGATTAAGCTTTTAAACCGAGAACCCAATATCAGATCCTAAGATATTCAATACTCAAGAAGATGCACAAGCCAAATGATCTCCTTAGCTTTATATAGGCATGATCTTCCTCAAAACATGGACTAATACCATGAGCCAAAACCATGATAATATAATACCGTCGGCTAAATACCATAAGAAACCCCACGTGTGTGCGCTTTTACTGTCTTGAAGTGTGTGCACTGGGGTACGCACCCCATGAATGGGTAATCCGCGTATCTGGACGCGGTCCCTGCACGGTATACCTGTGGGTATGCACCTCCTGAGCTGTTCTCCTGCGTACTTCTTTATTTTCATCAAAATGAGAGCCATGCCATGGGTGTTGCCATCAAGTAGAACATCTGAAACATATAATCATACCATAACCATAATGCCAATAGTAAAGGACTGCACCAGTACAAGACCATTGTAAAAGGAGTTTCTAATTTGAAAGAAGATAGAGACATATTGCAGTAGTTGGTTTTCACCCACATTGGGTTTCCACCTTATATCTGGTGTTCTTTGATGTCACTGTCTGTTTTTTTTGCTCATTATTTTATGGTACTGATATGCAAAAAGAATTCAAAGTGTAAATAAGGAAGATTTGTTAAAATAACTAGATAATACTGATTCACTCCCCCTCTCAGTATTATTTTCAACAGATCTAACCCTGCCAGCGTCAGAGAGGGATATCTCTTCCGTATTTAGATTTGTTTATATTGAGATATTATACTAGTTATGAAAGTTTGGTGTTTGGTTTATGAATTGGTTTGGTTAGAATAGAAAGGGAAGAGCCATTGGGAAATGGAGTCAACAAACTTAATATGGATTTGTCTCAAATTTTCAAAGGAGTTTCACAGAGTAAGGTCATTGAACAAACTAGATCCTTTAGATTTAAATTAAATGCAATAGAAGAAAAGAAATAGGTTAATTAAGAAAAAAAGCATTTAAGAATTATTTAACTTAATATCAGGATAAAACGTTTAAATTATCCACAACCACAATCAAAGAGTATCTTTCAAAAAATTCGATTCATCAACATTCTATGAAATAATTCAGATTTAAGAAGACATAAGTATGGAAATAAAAGAAATAAACACATAGACAGTGAGAAAAGCACAAATTCGGTTCATCAACATTTTGTAAAATAATTCAGATTTAAGAACACATAAGTATGGAAACAAAAGAAATAAACACTTAGACAGTGAGAGAAGCACTTCACCAAATAATATAACACAAGAATCATGTGAAGAATGTCCTTATTACTGCTAAGTCCACTAAGGCTGAATTACAAAATATCCAATAACATGTCTTATTTCATCAAAAACAAAGGAAGAAACTAATGTATGAGAATTTTCATGATTATTATGACAACTAGTTTCTACTTTTTTTTCATTATGTTGAAAATGATTTTCATCCAAATCTTCTAGTATCTCTTCATCCATGAAATGATCATCTTCATAGTAACCTTCCAGATATTGAATAAAACTTTCAAAACGATCTCAACAATTTTGAACCAGCAATAATGATGGATAATATTCTTTATATTTCTCTTAACAAATAGTATGAAAATGATTTAAATAACATATACTAGCAGCAAGAAAATTTTCATACCAATATCTTGCATTTCCCTCCAAAGTTGCCATGAACATCTTCATTAGGCAGTGTTCAGGAAAATGAATTTTTTAGCCTATGTACATGCATGTGAAACTTGACCGAGTGAAGAGCAACATCGTCTTTTTCTCGATCCTTTAATTTTCGTAAATAAGTTTTTTGTTCTATACAAGGCATCTAATTTTGAAATCCTAGAGTATGATCTTGATTCATAGGTGCATACCTTCTAGATTGAGAACTCATCTTGATTTGTATATTCTATTGTGAGTGAAGTCTTTAGCTCAACTTGAAACTGTTTGGAGTTGCAAGGTGAATGATTCAGCCTTACTTTTATCTGTGCAAAAACCAACATCTCTTACTTCAAATGATGAAGTATTTATAAAATTTTATTACAAAATATCTTGATTTAAAATATCAGGATTCATTTCAAAATATCCTAATCTGATTGTAAAATAGAACACAAATAAAGGCAACTAAAACTATTTGAAGAGTTTTGGAACTATCCTTGAGGATTTCTGGTGATAAAGAAGATAAATTATAATTTGATTGCAACTCTTATTTGATGAGGTGGTATCCAAGTCAATAATTTTCCATGAGCCTTTTCATTCCGAAATTATGAATAATAGGGTCCAATGATGCCTTTGTATATCTCAAATCGTAATAGATGTTAAAAACATGAGAGAGTTTTTGTAAATGATGATATTTTCAACAAAAACCTCTTTCGATTTTTGAAAATTCATTTTCACTTTCATAGACATGACATTTGAAAACACTGGCTAAAGATAGTAAAATTCAAGAAAATATGCCTCCAAAGCTTCATTCGAATATCCAAAACCATAAAAGATGTTAGAAAACTTAAAGAGTTGTTGGTACATGAGGATGTTAGAAATAGAAACCACTATTTGGTTTTGAAAATAAATTCTCCGTTTTTTGTAAACCATGTTTTAAATTACTGTTTAGCACAAGAAAAACATAGTTTTAACTGACCATGAAATATATATATAACATGGAGGCGAGAGGAGACATGGAGGTGGGGGATGATGTGGAGTCACATGGTTGGTGGAAAGGAAGTGGGGTCTGCAATGGTGATATGGAAAAATGATGTGGAGATGAGTGGGGACAATAGTCCAAGTGGCACGCTTTGTTGTAGGCCCCTATACTACTAGTGTAAACCCTTGTTGTTATTAGTAAAACCCCCTCATTATATTGTTGTACCCGTGTAGTCCCCATATTGTTATTATTGTGACCCATAGAATCCCAATATTTTTATTATTGTGCCCTTACATTATTATTTTTATGTCGACTCTGATTATATTACGACCCCTTAGACTCCTATATATAGAAAGGAGGTATTGTCATTTGTTTCATCCAAGAATTGTTCATTTGTGTAATGTAAAAGAGGTTTCCCCCTCAAAGAGGCTTATTTCTAAGGCATTGATCTATCTTTTCTATCTTTTTGTGAGCTAGTTTCATAACATTTTATATCAGATCTCTGGATTCTAGGGTTTTGTTGCTCCAAACAGGCCATCATGGTATTTTTGCTATAAATTTTTCACTACGAAGTTCAGTAGCTAAAAAAACACCCATTTGAGAAGAATCTGGTCTAAACCATGCATCCAAATTTGAGATCTTGTCTCACTATATTTTCAGAGATATGATCTGAGGAAGTTAGGGTTTTGGAAAGCTCAAGAATTTCATCTCAAACATGTCATCGTGAACTTTTCACTATAATATTTGTTCTACGAAGGTTTGGACTGTGAAATTAAAACCCATTTGAACTGAAATCTTGTTGAAGCTCGGGTCCAAATTTCAAATCTTGTCTCACTATATTTTCAGAGATACAATCTGAGACATTTAGGATTTCTGCAGGCTCCTGAATTACATCCTAAATAGGTGACCTTGGAAAAATCATCATAACTTCTCTCTGAGTGTCAAATTGAAATTTCGTAAGCAGTTGCAAAAACAAGACGGAATTTAGTTTTCTATGTATCGGTTTTAGGTCCTAAGGTTGAAATAGTGACACAAGGCCCTTCATACAAGTTTAATCTACTAAACCATTCTATAATCGGGTCATCATGGGAGAATTCCCATAATTCTTCCTTACAAAATCCAATCTTGATCATACCTTTAGGGTTAGAAAGAGGACTCGAAGGGATACTACAGGATGAAATTTCAAAACTTGGAGATCCGAAATTACAGAGTTACAATCATTTCAAGATCGAGCTCCTAAAATCAAGAACTACTCAAGCATTGAGGATAACACGTTTTGAAGGAGAGGGGCATCTTAGGCCCCTATACTACTAGTGTAAACCCTTATTTTATTAGTAGAAACCCCCTCATTATATTTTTGTACCCATGTAGTCCCCATATTGTTATTATTGTGCCCCATAGAAGCCCATTATTGTTATTATTGTGCCCTTATATTATTATTGTTATGTCGGCTCTGATTATATTATGACCCCTTAGACTCCTATATATAGAAAGGAGGTATTCTCATTTGTTTCACCCAAGAATTGTTCATTTGTGTAATGTAAAGGAGGTTGCCCCCTTGAAGAGGCTTATTTCTAGGGTTTTCATCTATCTTTTCTATCTTTTTTGTGAGCTGGTTTCATAACACTGTGAGTGGTGCGGGAGTATAGATGTGGTGGTAAAATGACGTGATGGGGGTAAATAGACGTTCATGGGAGATGGATGATTTTCAGAGTGGGGTAGGATAGGTAAATGGTTTTAGGTTGTGGGCGGGGGATGCAAAACACGTGAGGGGTGGCCATGTCATATAAGAGGGAAAAAGGGGAAACAACTTTTCAAACCCCCCTGTGGTTAACTGTCGGAGGGGCTGGAGGGGTTTGAATTTGATCACTTTTCATTGATATAAGTAGGTTGAATCATTGTCATTGCTTCTTGCACACTAGTTATTACAAAAGAAAAAAGTGTCACATCCAATAATAAATTTATTACAACCTATGCTAATAGAAATTCAATGATGTGAATAATCAATCTAAGCATACTTTAATTAACCTTTAATGCTACATTTTGATATGCAAGTATACTTTATGATTTTTCCAAAGGTTTTATTTTTTATTTTTCTATTTTGTTCCTGGAAATAATTTCCAGGATGATATATTATTTACATCTCTCAAACCCAAATAATTAGGTAAAATAATAACTCATCCTATAAAATTTATAGGGCCCTAACACTAGCTCCAATAGGGATGGTATCCTCCCTATGAGGTGCCAAAAACATTGTAGACTAGTAGCCTGATCCATTAGACTGATCCCAAATCTATAACTTGTTCTTCCATAAAAATCTCTACTATTGAAAAACTCTCAATCTGAAATTAAAACCATTCTACAAACTGAAATCTGAAATAAACATTGAACTAAAAGTTGTAATGCTATCTGAAACTAAAAAGAATGCTCAAGGAATGGAGCATATTCATCACACCTACTCACCTTAATACCCCGTATCAACTGTTGAATTAAGTGACAGAAAAGTGCCAATGCATCCAATCAATTGAGTGGTTTCTCAATTGCGCCCTACTCACATTATCTTCAATGAAAAAGAAAAACTCAAAGAATAGCAAATCAAACTTCCATCTCTATCCATTACCTGTAGTGATGAACCAAGAAAATTCTACCCTCATTGATGACTACAATAAACTGACCAAAGGATCATGGAAAACATGCAATGTAAGATCTTTTGGATGATTTAAAGTAGGATAGCAAACCTAATTCCAAACTACTAGTTTGTCTATGTGTTGAAACTAATCCCCTTCAAATAGAATGGTAGTAAAAAAAAAATTTAATCTCATCATCCACAATGCGAAGATGTGTTGTATACTCTTGAACATATTTAGATGACACAACTTCCTAACATGTTTGAGGAAAACTTGAAAATGGATCCTCATGTATTTTGATTGAAATGGCATTTTGATATTCAAAAGAACCAAGAAAAATTGTTTCTTGTTATCTTTTATCAAAGTGATCATTATAAAACTTATGATCATTTTCAAATGAAAAAACAACAGTTATTTTATCATCATTTCCATTTACAATAGGCAAGCACTTTGAATGTTATTGAATCTGATCAAATATAACAACAATATCATGTGCAATAAGGTTGTCTAAAAAGGACCCTTTATTCAATTCTATAGTAATTTCATATTGATCTTCAAAAGGATCTAAGCTAACCTCTTCTATTTTAATGATTGAGTCAGAAAATGAATGAAAAGTAGAAAGAGGTTATTGTATGCCCTCATCACTAACTTAGTCATACACAAGCTGGCAAGATAGTTGCAAACTTTCATCAAATTTAGGTGAAGGAACATGAATTCCAATAGCATGTTCTCTTACTTCATCAACAACCAAAGAAGAAACTAATGTCTAAGAATTTTCATGATTATTATGACAATTAGCTTCTACTTTTTGTTCATGATGATGAAAATGATTTTCATCCAAAGTTTCTAGCATCGATTCATCCATGAATTGATCATCTTCATAATAACCTTCCATATATTGAATAAAACTTCCAAATGATCACAATAGTCTTGAGCCAGCAACAAAGATGGACAACCTTCTCTGTATTCCTCATACAAAATAGTATGAAAATGCTTTAAAGAACATATACTAGCAACAGGAAAATTTTCATAGCAAGATCATTTCCCTCCAAAGTTGCCATGAACATCTCCATTGGAAAATATTTAGGAAAATGAATTTTTAGCCTATGTACGCGCATGTGAAACTTGACCAAGTGAAGAGAAACATCCTCTTTTTCCTGATCCTTGAATTTTGTTAAATAAGTTTGTCGTTCTATGCAAAGCATTCAATTTCAAAATCCTAGAATATGATCACAATTCATAGGTGCATAACTTCTAGATTGAGAACTCATCTTGATTTATGGATTTTGTTTCTAGTCGAGTCTTTAGCTCAACTTGAAATTGTTTGGAGTCTCTAGGTGAATGATTCGGCCTTCATATGTCTAATTGTTGTCCACCGTCTACAACCATATCTAAAACTTCATACGTTGTCCTAAGGAAGATTAAATCATTCATCCCTAATATGGTCGCAACTATTTTATTACTCTATAATTTAATATCGCTGAGAAATAATTGCAGAGCTAACCACAAAACTTCTTGGAAGTTGGGATCTAGCCCTACTAGTTTCAAAGAGGGATCCCTCTTTTAGATTTAGATTTGTTTATTTTGAGATATTAGTCTAGTTATGAAAGTTTAGAGTTTGGTTTATTATTTCGTTTGGTTGGAATAGAAATGGAAGAGCCATTGGGAAATGGAGTCTAAAAACTTAACAGGGATCTGTCTTAGATTTTTAAAGGAGTTTCATAGGGAAAGGTAGTTGAACTAAATAGATCCTTTAGATTTAAATGAAATGTAATAGAAGAAAAAAATAGGTTCAATTAGGAAAAAGAATAGTTAAGAATTCTTTAACTTAATATCACAAGAAAACATTTAAACTATCCATAGCTAGAATCAAAGTGTACCTTTCAACAAATTAGGTTCATCAACTTTCTGTAAAATAATCCATATTTAATAACACATAAGTATGGAAAGAAAGAAATAAACACATAGACAATGATAGAATAACTTCGCCAAATAGTCCAACACATGAATCCTATGAAGAATGTCCTTTTTATTACTGTTAAGTCCACTGAGGCTTGAAAATTATACAATACCTTTCTTTTGTACAAAAGCCAACATCTCTTACTTCAAATGAAGAAGTATTTTTCAAAAATTATTACAAAATATCCTAATTTAAAATATCAAATTATTTCAAAATATCTTAAACTGTTTGTAAAAATAGAACCCAAATAAAGGCAACTAAAACTATTTGAAGAGTTTTGGGACGATCCTTGAGGATTCCTGCTGATAAAGAAGGGAAATTTGAATTTGATTGCAACTCTTATTTGACGAGGTGACATCCAAGTCAGTAACTATCCATGAGATTTTTCCTCCTAAAATTATGAGAAATAGGGTCCAGTGATACCTTTGTATATCTAGAATAGTAATTGTTTTTAGAAACATGAGTGAGGATTTTTAAATGATGATGTTTTTAACAAAATACTCTTTCAGGTTTTAAAAAATAATTTTCACCTGCCCGGAAACCGCATTTGACAGCACTTGCCAAAGACAGTAAAATTGGGGAAAATAAGCCTGCAAAGCTTCATTCGAATCTCCCAAACCATAATATCAGTTATAAATATGAGAGAGGTTTTTTCACATGATCATGTTATCAAAAAGCCTCTTTCTGTTTTTGAAAATTCATTCTCAGTGGTTGGTAAACCATGTTTTAAATTACTATTTGGTATAAGAAAAAACATAGTTTTAACTGACCATGCAACATACATATGACATGGAGGTGGGAGGTGACATGGAGGTGGTGGATGATGTGGAGGAACATGGTTGGTGGAAAGGAAGTGGGGTCTGCAAGGGTGATATGGAGAAATGATTTGGAGGTGAGTGGGGACAATAGTCCAAGTGGCAGGTAGTGAGTGTTGCAGGAGCAGAGATGTGGCAGGGAAATGACATGACGGGGGTAAATAGACATTTTTGGGAGATGGATGGTTTTTAGAGGGAATAGTAAATGGTTTTAGTTGGGGGGGTTTGAAACACATGAGCACCATCCACGTCATATAAGAGGGAAAAGGGGAAACAAAATTTCGGACCCCCCTTCTAGTTAACTATCCAAGGGGTTGGGGGGTTTGAATTTGATCACTTGTCATTGATCAGTATGAGTTGAATCACGTTCATTTCTTCTTGCACACCAGTTATTACAAATGATAAAAGAGTCGCATCCAACCATAGACTTATTACAATTTATGCTAATCGAAATTAAATGATGCGATTAATTAATCTAAGCATACTTTAATTAACCTTTAATGTTGCATTTTGACTTGCAGGATGAAATATTATTGATATCTTTCAAACCCAAATAATCAAGTAAAATAATAACTCATCCTATAAAATTTATAGGATCCAAACAATGGCTCCAATGGGGGTGGCATCCTCCCTGTGAGGTGCCAAGAAGACCATAGACTAGTAGCCTGATCCACTGGGCTAATCCCAAATCTACAAATTTTTCTACCATAAAAAAATCTGTTGCGGAAAAACTCTCAAACTTAAATCAAAACCATTCTACAAACTGAAATCTAAAATATACATTGAACAGAAAATTGTATTACTATCTGAAACTAAAAAGAATGATAAAATATTGGAGTTTATTCATCACGCCTACTCACACTAATAATCAATATCAACTTCTAAATTAAGTGGTAGAAAAATGCAATGCAACCAATCAAGTGAATGGTTTCTTGATTGCCCCCTACTCACATTGTTTTCAAAGAAAAAGGAAAAACTCAAACTTTCATCTCGATCCAATACTTGTAGTGATGAACCAAGAAAATTCTACCTTCACTAATGACTACAATAAACTGACCAAAGGATCATGGAAAACATGCAATGTAAGAACTTTTCGATGATTTAAAGAGGAAACAAAACCTCATTCCAAACTACTAGTTTTTCTATGTGTTGAAACTGATCGCATTCGAATAGAATTGTATTATACTATTTTTTACATTCATCGGGTACAATGCGAAGATGTTTTGTATACTCTTGAACATATTTAGATGAAACAACTTCCTAAAATGTTGGAGGAAAATTTGAAAATGGCTCCTCATGTATTTCGATGGAATTGTCGTTTTGATATTCAGAAGAACCAAGAAAAAATGTTTCTTGTTCTGTTTTATCAAAGTGATCATTATAAAACTTATGATCATTTTCAAATGAAAAAACAGAAGTTAGTTTATCATCCTTTCCATTTACAATAGGTAAAAACTTTGAATGTTCTTGAATCTGATCAAATATAACATCAATATTGTGTGCAATAGGGTTTTCTAAAGCATACCCTTTATTCAATTCTATAGTATTTTCATCTTGATATTCAAAAGGATCTGAGATAACCTCTTCTCTTTTAATGATTGAGTTAGAAAATGAATGAAAAGTAGAAAGAGGTGATTGCCTACCTTGATCACTAGCTTGGTCATACACAAGTTGGTAAGAGAGCTGCAAACTTTCATTAAATTAAGGTGAAGGAACATGATTTCCAATAGCATGTTGTCTTATTTAATCAACAACCAAGGAAGAAACTAATTCCTAAGGATTTTCATGATTAGAATCAGAACTAGCTTCTACTTTCTGTTCATGATGTTGAAAATGATTTTCATCCAAAGCTTCTAGTATCTCTTCATCCATGAACTAATCATCTTCATAGTAACCTTCCAGATATTGAATAAAATTTCCAAAATGATCACAACAGTTTTGAACTAGTAACACACATGGATAATATTTTTTGTATTCGTCATAAAAAATAGTTTGAAAATGTTTTAAAGAACATATACTAACAGCAGGCAAATTTTCTTACCAACATCTTGCATTTCACTCCAAAGGTTCAATGAACATCTTCATTAGGCAGTCTTTAGGAAAATGAATTTTTAGCCTATGTACATGCATGTGAAACTTGACCAAGTGAAGAGAAGAATCCTCTTTTTCCTCATCCTTGAATTTTGGTAAATAAGTTTATCATTCTATGCAAGGCATTCTATTTGGAAATCCTAGAATATGATCTCGATTCATAGGTGCATAACTTCTAGATTGAGAAATTATCTTGATTTTTGGATTATATTTCCATTGGATTCTTTAGATCAACTTGAAATTGTTTGGAGTCACCAGGTGAATGATTCAACCTTCATGTGTCTAACTATTGTCCACCATCAACAACAAGATCTAAAACTTGATACTCTTTCCTGAGGAATATTAAACTGTTCATCCCTAGTATGGTTTCCACTATGTTATCACTTTGTAATTTAATAAGGCTGAGAAATAATTGTAGAGGTAACCACAAAACTGCTTGGAAGCTAGGATCTAGCCCTTCCAGCTTCACAGAGGGATCTCCCTTTTAGATTTATATTTGTTTATATTGAGATAATAGGCTAGTTATGAAATTTTATAGTTTGGTTTCTAAATTAGTTTGGTTGGAATAGAAATAGAAGAGCCATTCGGAAATGGAGTCTGCAAACTTAACAGGGGTTTGTCTCACATTTTCAAATGAGTTTCACATTGCAAGGTCGCTGAACTAACTGGATCCTTTATATTTAAATGAAATGTAATAGAAGAAAAGAAATAGGTTCAATTAAGCAGAAGAACAGTTAAGAATTCTTTAACTTGATATCAACATAAAACATTTAAATTATCCACAGCCAGAATCAAAGTGTATCTTTCAACAAATTATGCTTGTCAACAATTTGTAACATAATTCAGATTTAGGAACACATAAGTATGGAAACAAAATAAATAAACACATAGACAGTGAGAGAAGCACTTCTCCAAATAGTCCAACACATGAATTTGTGAATAATTTCCCTTTTATTATTGCTAAGTCCACTGAAGCCTAAAAAATTCACAGTAGCTTTCTTTTGTACAAAAGAAAACATCTCTTACCTCAAATGATGAAGTATTTATTGAAAAATTTACAAAATATCTTGATTTAAAATATCAAGATTCATTTCAAAATATCCTAAAATGATTGTAAAAATAGAACACAACTAAAGGCAGCTAAAACTATTTGAATAGTTTTGGCAGTGTCGTTAAGGACTTGTGGTGATAAAGAAAAGAAATTTGAATATGATTGCAACTCTTATTTGATGGGGTGGTATCCAAGTCATTAATTGTCCATGAGCTTTTTCCTCCAAAAATTTTTAAAATAGGATCAAGTGATCCCATTTTATATCCAAAACTATAATAGATGTTAGAAAAAAGAGAGAGGTTTATATAAATGTCAATGCTTTCAACAAAAATGTCCTTCAGTTATTGAAAATTAATTTTCACCTACGAAAGATAGTAAAATCCTAAAAAATATGCCTGCAGATCTTCATCGGAATCTTCCAAACCATAATAGATGTTAGAAACATGAGAGAGGCTTTCATACATGTGGATTTTAGAAACAAGAACCTCTTTGCATTTTTGAAAATTCATTCTTAGTTGTTTGTAAACAATGTTTTAAATTACTATGTGGTATAAGAAAAAACATAGTTTTCAATCACCATGAAACATACCTATGATGTGGAGGAGGGGGGTGACATGGAGTTAGGGGATGATGTGGAGGCACATGGTTTGTGGAAAGGAAGTGGGGCATGCAAGGGTGATATGGAGAAACGATGTGGAAGTGAGTGGGGAAAACATTCTAAGTGGAAGGCAGTGAGTGGTGCGAGAGTAGAGATGTGGCGGGCAAATGACATGATAGGGTTAAATAGACGTTCATGGGAGATGGATGGTTTTCAGAGGTGGTTAGGAGTGGTAAATGGTTTTAAGTGGGGGAGCTGGGGGGGGGTTGTGAAACACATGATGGGTGGCCACATCGGATAAGAGGGAGAAGCAAAAACAAATTTTCAAACTACCCCTCTGATTAACTATCGGAGGGGCTGGGGGTTCTGAATTTGATCACTGGTTATTGATCCGAGCGAGTTGAATCATGGTCGTTGCTTCTTGCACACGAGTTATTAAAAAATGACAAAAGTGTCGCATCCAACCATAAATTTATTACAACTTATGCAAATTGCAATTAGATGATGTGATTAATTAATCTAATTATACTTTAATTAAACTTTAATGTCACATTTTAACTTGCAAGAATACTTTATTATTTTTTCAAAGGTTTTATTTTTATTTTTCTATTTTTTTCTTGGAAATAATTTGTAGGATGAAATATTATTTACATCTCTCAAACCCAAATAATCAGGTAAAACAATAACTCATCCTATAAAATTTATAGGACCCTAACAAAGTGTAGCACATATTCCCAAAACTGCTTGAAAGCCTTTACTATCGAATATGCTTGCTTCTCTAAGGTAATGTGTTTCAGTTCAACATCTCTAAGGGCATGACTAAAAAGTTCTATAATTTGTTCATACCCTTCTTCTTTATTTTGAAATAAAACTACAACTATGGTATGTTCAAATGCAAACGCGAAAATATGAAACGCTTTAGAAAAATCAAGACTCGCTAAAACTGGGGCTTCCATAATGGCCTTCTTGATTTTCTAAAATTATTCTTGGCCTTTGGAGTCCACCTAATTTTTTCATGAGCATGTGTGTGATGTGTTTAAAGAGTTTTGCATAATTCACAATAAATCTATGTAGGAAATTGATCTTACCCAAGAAGAATTGAACTTCTTTCTTATTCCTAGGTATACTAATCTTTGAAATGGCCTCTAACCACTCTGGGTCAATTGTGACACCTTCTTTTGAGATAATACATCCTAGAAAATTTCCTTCTTGCAATGCAACGAATGACATATTAGGATTCAACGAAAGGACATATTTTTTCATTTGAGGAAGGTTTGTCTTAAGTTCTCCATATGATCATCATTTGATTTTGAGAAAATAATCATGTCATCTAGATAAATGACTATTCATTGGTCTCTCTCTACGACAAATTCAATATCCATGTCCCTCTAAAAGATAGCTCCTGCATTTATAAACCCAAAAGGAATTTTATCATACATGAATGTACCCCATGGTGTCACAAATGTGGTCTTGTCTTTGACATATGGGTACATTGCTATCTCATTATAACTTGAGAAGCCATCCATCATTGATATTCTGGCTACTCCTATCACATTTTGGAGCAAAGGGTCCATCTCAGAGAGTGATAACTATCTTTCAGTGAACACTGATTTAGGTTCTTGAAATCCACATAGAGTCTGATGTCTCGCTTCTTCTTTCAGAGTGGTACCCAAATTTTCCACCCACTGAGAATATCTTAGTAGAACTATGATCTTTTTGTCCAATAACTTTCTTATGTATTTTTCTATTGTTGGCAATCAGATGGGATTGGATCTCTTGATTTTCTTCACAAAAGGCTTAATATTCTCTTTCAACACCATTCTACGTTGAATAATGGAAGTATCATAAGTTTTCTAACCTTCATAAATCCATTAAAAAATGTCTTTAAATTTCTAAAATAAATTGACGTGCCTCTTTTTATAGGCAAGTTGCAAATGTTTTGCTAGTTTTATATTTTATGGATTTTAGTTTATTCCAAGGATACATTCCACGAGAATATTGTCTATTGGATTAAAGACCAACCTTGTTTTTATATCATTCTAATAAAAAAAGTACTCAAGAGGAATTAGTCCCTTAAGGATGAAGTTATCTCTGAGTTGGATTACTTCGTGGCCTCTAACCTAATTTAGGGATTTGTTGTTCTCATTTCATCCAGAGTGTTTTCTCTATCATCTTCAAGTAGTTCTTCACTTGAATCAATGTTGGTTGTTCAAAACACATCCATGAGTTCTAGCAATCTTTTTAAGTATTGGTCATCTTGAAAGAATTTTAAATTATTGATGTTTTCTGCTATGGATTGTTGCATTTAATTATGCAAGGAGTTATTGCTCCATGATCTCATGCCCGATTGAGATCACTAGACATCAAAATAAATTGGCTAAGACAATCTAATATCAATCTCCAATCCAGATGGTCATTCATGCAGCTTCAATGCAATTTCTAATGCTATAAAGCATGAGAAAGTAAGTTGCCTACTTGCAGGTTGGTGGAAGTTTTTGGGCCTCGTCAACAATCCTTGCACTCTAATCAAGTGATCTCTTTCATCAACTCTTGATGCAAAGCCTACACACAAACACAACCAAACAGAGATGACAACTAATCTTTTGTACAAGATCATTAGCTCAAAACATCTAGAAATCACACATATAAATTACTACAAAAATGATATAAGGGGAAGGAACATAGATTTCTATTAATCTTATAAATTACATTACATCAAATGTATACCTTATAGCAAAGGATTTCCTCTCCTCCAGCTTGTAGTATGGTCTCCTCTCCCAATACAGCAGAGATCTGACACTATAGTTTGGATACCCTCCCTTCTCCCCTTTCCTCTTGGTGAGATTATAAAGGGTCATTCTATCCTCTGGGAGAATAATTATAGACACCTAGGGGATTGAGAAGTAGGAAACTTCTACAATAATCTACCCCTTGTTGGGCCACTAATATGTCATTATTATTATTAGTTTTTAACACCTATTTCATCCATTTCTATTCTTCTTTATCACATCATTTATCATAATTTATCATATAATTCCATTTTATAATTATTTATGCTCTTATGGACAAATATTATTTCTTCTCCTCTACTTTTAATAAATTTATTATTATGCATGTTTTTACCAATGATGGTTTATTAACAAATTTCTTCACCATTTTAGCCTCCAAGATATTTTCCAGATTGAAGATTTGATCATTAAATGTGCCAACTCATAAATTTTCTAGAATAAGAAGTGACAATTTTTCATTGGACGTTTCAGGCAAATGGAGAAGAATCTAGAAAAATCTGAAACATGGATTTTGTTCAGAACAAACCAAATTAGATTTGATATGTGCAGTCTTCCTAAGTTCGGCTTGTAATAAGAGAAACAGAAGGTTCTCTGAAGACATTTTTCTCATATTCGTTGTTGTGGCCATTTTCCAAAATATCCCAATTGCAATGCCAAATTCGACCTGTTCCTATTGAATGATTGACGAAAAGATATTTCAGATATGATCTTGCTTATCAATTTTTTGAGAACAATCCAATTTTGTAATAGAAATCATATTGTAATCATATCTATCATAATTTCTCTCTGCTCTCTGTGTATTTAAATGAGAACAGAGAAGGGGATAAAGAGGATTCATGATGGATCATTAGAGAGAGAATTAAATGTTCCGGTAGATTAGAGATAGGATAGGATATGATAGGAGGAAAGCGGATGGATCTCTATTATTTCAAATTGTAATTTTGATTTACAGACTTGTGGTTCCAAGAGAACGCGATCATATTGTAATGTCATTCAAGTTCAACAATTAATATATAATTTGGAGGTTGTTGTTCATTCGCCTTGTCTGAAGTAGCCCAGCAGCATTCGCTAGTGGCTAAGGGCCCAGCCTGTGGTGGATTAAGCTGCTTCTCTGTATTATATCTTTCTAATTTCTGCAAGTGTGGTTTGTTGAATGATTACCTTCTGCAATCAAATCATGTTGCCATTTCTTCCATCATAACAAGATTATTATTCATTACAACTTAAATTGTTATGTTGTTCATTTTGGTTATAGAGCTTCACAGTTCACTTTAGATTCCGCTGTGCATTATAGGTTGCTGCTTATTTAGTATTGCTTCTCATTCCTATTAATTTCATAGTGTTGTTCATTTCCATTTAGTATTGTTGTTAATTTAGCTTTGCGGTTCATTTCCATTTAGCATTGTTGTTCATCTTCAATAATTTAGTATTACTGATCCTTTCCATTAATATTTCATTTATGTAAGATGAGCTTTGCTGTTCAATTCATTTCCGCTAAAGTTAAACTTTGTTGTTTAGTTTTTTAATAGACTTAGTCACTGTTCTTTTCAGCAAGGATATGTTTTCATCTTTTAATCGATATTGTAGCAAGTGTGTTTTAGTAAAGCATTTCCAATTGAATTTCCATTTCCAATTATTTTCTTTAGTGTGGATTGAAAGATCAACAACTGTAAAGAACATTGACTATAGTTGTCTAAGTTCTCAGATTGTGGACCTTGTTTATGTTTGATTTCATTTATATCAGTTGATAGAGGAAAGAGTTATCACTACTGTATCCTTGACTGATAAATTGACGTAGTTTTCTGAGTGAATGATTTAAGTTTTAGAGTGTTAAGTTTCTTTTAACTGTAAGTAGATTTTATTGAAAGCATCCGTTTACTTTTGTATTTAAAGCACTATACTATAAATTTAGAAACATTACTCTTGAGTAAATAGTGCCTCAGATTGAGTACACTCTTGAAATAAAAAATCGTCTCTGGGTTGACAATTAATGTGAAGATAATTAGGAGTTAAAAAGATACCTTTTATCACTCAACATTTTGGCACTGTTGCCGAGGAGAGTGTAGCCATTTCTAAAGAGTAGTGTGCATCTGATGGGTGCCTGTTAGGAAAGAGTTGGGTATTAAAAATGGAAGGTAAGAACCTATGTACGGAGCATGTAAAACCCCTGCTTCCTCACCTACTTTCCAGCAAGATTGTTGAAGAACTTAGGGTAGAAATAAATGTTTGAATTTCTGTGTAAATGACTAAGAAAAAAAATAGAAATTTTGAGAAACAAATCTCATGATTTCACTTAAGTGGTGATGTAAGCACCACCGATTTCATTAACCAATTGACAGGAACATTTGAAGAAGGAGCCTTGAATAAACACATGAAGAACATCTTATATTATGGTAAAAAATGGCTCACATTTCTACTTTTGAATTCCCTATCAAAGATCTAGGAGGAGTGACACAAATGCACATAATTCTCCCATCTTCTCTACCAAATTTTCATGGCTTGACAAATGAAGATCCAAATACATTCTTATTTGAATTCAAAATACTTTGTAGAGGATATGATTATTTTACTAATGATCAAAGGTTGAAAGTGTTTCCTCTTACTCTAAAAAGAGAAGCTCTCTGCTGGTTCATGAGCCTAGGTGGGAACTACATCCAAACATGGGAGGACATGAAGAACATATGCTTGAAGAAGTACCAAGGCTATTGCAAGGCTGATGAAGATATTTTCAATATGATACAAGGGAAAGATGAAAGCTTGGAGGACTATGTAGAGCAATTTCATTACAACCTTCAAAAATCAAAGCATAAGTATTTGGAAAAAGAGATCTTAAAAACACTTCTTCTTAAAGGAATCAAAGATGAATTTTTAGAACTCTTAAAACTGATAGGAAAAAGTGATGTTTTTCAGTTGTCATATGATGATGTTTGTGAATTTTGCATAAGGTATTCAAGAGGAATTTTCAAGGTTGGTAAGAATTCTAGGGAAGTTTCTTCTTTATTTTCCAAATCTGCTACAAGAACAAGAGACATAAGAGTTGAAATCAATGTTTTATTTGAAAATTTTAAAGTTGATTTTATTAGCTCTTTAAATTCAAAATTGAATGTTTTGTAGGTTTAGAAAAATCAAGAAACTGAAGAAGTGTTTTTCCCTCATTTCCAAAAGGAGCATCTCATAGATACTCACTCTTCCTTATCTAGGATGGAAGTAGCATATCAAACAGATGAGGAAGCTGCAACAAGGTCAAAGCCATGGAAATCATGGCCTACAGGTATGGTTCAAAAAACTTATTCTCCATTCTCTTACTTTCATAATCCATTATGGAATATTAATGTGTTAGGGCAACCATGTCAATCTCAATATAACCACCACCAATCTTGTCTACAAGTTTGTCATGGTTCACCTTATGATTGCATGACTACTCTCCCTCATCTTGTAGCACAAACACATTATCCATATACTTCACCAGCTCTTCCACAAAATCTTGCTTTACTATCAAAATCATCCACTCAACCCAATCAACTACATCATCAAAATTCTCCATTCCATACACAATTTCCTGCTCAACTCATTCCACACCCTCACCATAATAAACCAATACAACATGCTTACAGTGTTGAATTGCAAAACTTACCCACCCTTCCCACCCATTTTGTTAGGACCCTATAATACTAGTGATTACCCCGTTAGTATTGTAGTTGTATCCCTTATTAATATTGTTATGCCCCTATTATCCCCATATTGTTATTACTGTGCCCCATAGAATCCCTCTATTGTTTATTTTGTGGCTTTATATTATTATTGTTAGGTTGGCTGGGTTATATTGTGACTCCTTAGACTCCTATATATAGAAAGGAGGTTTTGTCATTTGAATCATCCAAGAATTGTTCATTTGTGTAATGTAAAGGAGGTTTCCCCCTCGAAGAGGCTAAATTCTAAGGCGTTCAACTATCTTTTCTTTCTTTTTGTGAGTTGATTTCATAACATTTGGTCTCAGAGCTTTGGATTCTAGGGTTTCACTGCTCCAAATAGGTCATTGTGGAATTTTTTCTATAATGTCGTTTTCTACGACGTTTCAAAAGATTAAAAAAAAAAAAAAACCCATTTGAGACAAAATCGTGCTAAACCTCACGTCCAAATTTCAGAGCTTTTCGCATTATATTCGCAGAGATATGATCTAAGGAAGTTGGTCTTTTTGTAGACTCCTGAATTACATTCCAAACAGGTGACTTGGGGAAATCATCATAACTTTCTCTCTGACCATCAGACTGAAATTTCGTAAGAAGGTACAGAAAGAGGATGGGCTGTAGTTTCTTCTATAAATTTTCATAGCCAAAGGTCAAAATAGTGACTCGTGGCACATCGTACAAATTTGCTCTACTGAACTAGTCTATAATCAGGGCATTGTGGGAGATTTGGCATAACTCTTCCCTAGTGAATCAAATTTAGATTAGACTAGTGGCATCGGAAAGAGGATGCAGTGCACTACTGCAGGTTACAAATTCAAAATCAGAAGATTCAAAATTACAGAGATACATCAGATTCAATATCAAGATCCTACAAAGTGAAAAAAGGTGTGTAATTTTTTTCAATTTTTTTTAATAAGATTGGTTTGAAAAATTAGTTTTAAGCAATTCAAAGGGCATAGTAAATCATTATTATCGGTAATTGATGCCCCAAGGAAAGAAAATGAAAACACATAGTAAGCAACCTAAAAGCTCTAACATGACCCATGAAGAGGAGGTAGAAATGCAACATGATATATTAAAATTACGAGACCAAGTGGAACAAGTGTCACTTGCACAAAAAGCAACAAAATCTAAGTTAGATGGTTTAAAGAAAGATGTAGAAGCTAAGATGGATGGTTTAAAGAAAGGTGTAGAAGCTAAGATGGATTGTTTAAAGAAAGGCATAGAAATTAAGATGAATGACGTGGAAGCTAAGATGGACAATTTGAATACAAGCATGGAAGATTTGAAGACATATTTGACAAAGTTTCTACAAGAAATTCTTACTAATGGTAAAAGGGTAATACAGGAAACTCATGATGAAAACAAAAGAAATGTTAGTCATGATTTCATAGACTTTAATGTTGGCTTGAAGACCCACCATATTCCAGAAATCGATATGAGGAAGTTTGATTGTAAGGATCTCGCAACATGGATATTACAGATGGAGCAATTTTTCCATCTCAATAATGTGGAAAACACACAAAAGGTACATATTGCAACTTAATATTTGGAACCAAATCAGTTTGTTTGGTATCAATGGCTTTGCTCTCATAAACAAATTATCACTTGGGAAATTTTTACGGAAGAATTGATAGCACATTATGAGGATACAAAAAGCAACACTTTTTTTACCCAATTGATATGTCTCAAACAAAAGAGTTCAATAATGGAGCACATTGAAGAGTTCCAAAAATTGAACATAACGGTAAAAAATATTCCAAAGGAGCATAGGATTGTTGTGTTCATAGGGACTTTAAAGGATAATATCCAACAAGATGTTCGCCTTTGGGAACCTGATTCATTAGAGAAGGCATTCAGGTTAGCAAGAAAAATGGAAAGCAAAATTATGGCAACCAGGAAGCATACCACTCAGAACTATAAATATGGAAGTGTTGTTGCCCCTAGTCTTCCACAACCTATAAGGTTGACACCACAAAAATTGGGAGAAAAAAGAGAAAAATGGATTTGTTATAGTTGTGATAGCAAATACACTAAAGGTCATATGTGTGCTGAGAAGAAATTATTCTACATAGATTGTGAAAAGCAAGAAGAAAAGTAGCAAGAAAGGTAAAAAGAAGAGGATATACTCCAGGAACAAAGCCTAGATAAGGAAGAAATGAATCCAACCATATCTTGTAATTCATTGGTTGGAATTACCACTCCTCAAACCATCAAGATAGAAGGACAAATCAAGAAGAAAAAGGTAATAGTGTTGATTGATTCAGGTAGTACCCACAATTTTATTCATTGTAAGGTAGCAAAAGAATTGAATTGCTTCCTATATCCAGCATCAGAGTGTTAAGTGATGGTTGCAAATAGAGGAAAATAAATTGCTCTAGAAAGTGCCATAATATCAAGCTATCCATGGGAGAATATGTGTTGACTAGCCCAATGCTTTCCATCCAATGGGAGGTACTAATGTTGTACTAGGAGTCCAAAGGCTACAATCCTTGGGTACAATAGCTTTTAATTTTCAAGAACTTTTCATGAAATTTTCTGCGGAAGGAAAGGAATTTGAACTGAGGGGTATTGTAGGGAAACCAGGAAAGATAATCAGCTCTAACGGTATGACAAAGCTTCTAAAAATGGAACAAAGAGGTGTAATTGCACAATTATGTTCGCTAGATGTTTCCACATCAGAATCGTCTATTTCTCTAGATCTCCAAAAAGTCTTGGAAAATAATTCCAAGGTATTTGAGTCTCCCAGAGGTCTCCCACCTATTCATGATCATGATCATGCTATTCATCTGATTCCAGGAAGTGTTCCTCCAAACATCAGGCCATACAGATATCCCTATGCCAAAAAGAGTGAAATTGAATGTATGGTTGTAGAAATGCTAGAGGCTCGTATAATTCAACCGAGTAAAAGTTCTTTCTCTTCTCCAGTAGTATTGGTGCACAAGAAGGATGAATCATGGTGCATGTGTCTAGATTATAGAGATCTTAACAAGCTCACTATTAAATATAAGTTTCCCATTCCTGTCATTGATGAATTACTGGGTGAATTGCATGGATCAATTTACTTCACCAAGTTGGATCTTCATTCAGGATATCATCAAATCAGAATGAAGACTGAAGACATTCTGAAAACAACATTTTGAACTCATGAGGGTCATTATGAATTTTTGGTAATGCCTTTTGATGCACCTTCAACATTTCAAGGTTTGATGAATTCAATTTTCAAACCATTCCTTAGAAAATTTGTGTTAGTATTTTTTGATGATATACTAATCTACAGCAAGTCTTGGAAGGATCATGTTGAACATGTTGACAGGGTGCTACAACTATTGGAGGAGAAACAATTATATGAAAAAAGATCCAAATGTTTCTTTGGAGTACAAGAGGTGGAATATTTGGGTCATATTGTATCTCATGAAGGAGTTAAGGTAGACCCTAGCAAAATTAAAGCCATTAAGGAATGGAAAATACCCACATCCATAAAGCATATGTGAGGATTTCTCGGGTTGACAAGTTATTATCGCAAGTTTGTTAAGAATTATGGGAGAATAACAACACCTCTAACAACATTATTGAAGAAAGAAGCATTTTCGTGGACTCCAGAAGCAACAAAGGCCTTCGAACATCCTAAAGAGGCAATGTGCCAAGCACTGGTCTTAGATACACAAGACCTCACAAAAACCTTTATTGTGAAATGTGATGCTTCAGGAAATGGAATTGGTGTTGTTTTAATGCAAGATGAAAGACCCATTTCTTTTGAAAGTCTTCCAATCAAGGGAAAGTTTTACACAAAGCTATTTATGAGAAGGAAATGTTGGCAATACTCCATGCACTTAAGAAATGGTGACCCTACCTAATGGGAAGACACTTCAAGGTAAAAACGGATCATGATAGCCTTAAATACCTTTTAGAACAAAGATTATCCTCTGAAGAGCAACAAAAGTGGGTCACAAAGATGTTGGGTTATGACTTTGAAATCATCTACAAAAAAGGGGAACAAAATGTGGTGGCAAATGCACTCTCAAGAAAGGATGAGGATGTGGAAGCATTGTTGTGTGCCATTTCTATTATCCAACCAGATTGGATAAACGAAGCAAGGGAGGAATAGAAGAAGGATGAAGAAGTGTGGGCACTTATTCGAAAGTTACAACAAGATTCCAGTACATCTGATACATTCAGCTAGCAAAATAATTCGTTATGGTACAAAGATCGCTTATACCTCTGTAAGAATTCCCAACTCAAACAAAAGATTCTTATGGAATTGCACACTTCCCCTTAGGAGGGCACTCAGGATTTTTAAAAACTTACCACAGGGTTGAGATGGAATTTTTTTGGGATGGCCTTAAATCGGATAGTCAAAAGTTTGTGGTAGAATGTTTGGTTTGCCAACAAAATAAAGTTGAAACAATTAAGACCCTGGGTCTATTACAACCTTTATCCATTCCAAGGCAACATTGGGAAGAGGTTTCAATGGATTTTATCATAGGTTTACCCAAGTTTGAGGGAAAGAGTGTCATCATGGTGGTAGTTGACAGACTTACCAAGTATGCACACTTTTGTGCACTATCACATCCATTTAAAGCCAGTACAGTTTCTACTGCATTTATGGAAACAATTCAAAAGCTACATGGAAACCCAAAGATTATTGTAAGTGACAGAGATCCCATTTTCACTGGAAATTTTTGGACAAAATTATTTTCTTGTCTTGGTACACAGTTAGCTCATAGCTCATCTTATCGTCCTCAATCTGATGGGAAAACTGAGATAGTAAACAAATGTTTAGAAGGATATCTTCGTTGCTTTGTATCTGATAAACAAACACAATGGGTCAAATGGTTGCCTCTAGCTGAATGGTGGTATAACACTTTCTTCCATACATCAACAAAAATGATCCCATTTATGGCACTTTATGGATATCAGCCACCATCCATCGCATCATGTTTAAGATAAAATTCTAAGATTCAAGTAATGGAACATCACATCAAACATCAACAACAAGTCCTCCAACTCTTAAAGGATAACCTCGTTTTGGCACATAATAGAATGAAACAACAGGTAGATCAACATCGCAGTGAAATATGTTTTGATGTAGGTGATTGGGTATTCCTACAGCTATAACCATATAAACAAATGTCCCTTAAGCAAGCTAAGAAGGATAATAAATTATCTCCAAAGTATTAAGGTCCGTACAAGGTGTTGCAAAATATTGATACTATGGCATACAAATTGGAGCTTCCTATAGCTCCTCGAGTGCACCCAATTTTCCATGTTTCATGTTTAAAGAAGGTTATAGGAAACAAGCTCCTAGTTCAAACAATATTGCTAGAACTTGATGAGGAAGGAAAAATTATATTGGAATCGGAAGCAGTCACAGAAATAAGAACTAGATAGCTACGAAATCGATCAATTTCGGAGTATCTCATCAAGTGGAAGAACTTATTTGCTAAAGATTTCACATGGGAGGATGAGAATTTTATACAGAAACATACATAACTACTCAAGCATTGAGGACAACACTTTTTTGAAGGAGGGGGGCATGTTAGGTCCCTATAATACTAGTGATTACCCCATTACTATTGTAGTTGTATACCTTATGTTCTAAGTAGGGTAATCGAAAATGACTTTGTTATGCAGGTTGTTCTAAGTAAAATTGACATATCATATCATTGAATTTTTAAAACTTGCTTCTATTGGAAATATAAGTTTTAATTAGATCTCATATAGCTTTAGAATCACTCAATTTGGACAAAAAACAAAGAAGTTTTGATTAAAACACTGCTGGTTAGTATGGTCGACCACTGCTCTCCCGCAGAGGACAAATAAATTTTACTTTGTTATTTTATCTGTGGATTTGTTTTACAAAGTAACTAATTATTTTTGCATAATTATTGGATTAATAGAGCCCAATAACCTCTCTTTCTCCATAATTTAATGTTTTATTGCAGGTAGACACTCGTTTTTTGCAGGTCCCAGGAGAATAAAGAAAGTCAATTTATGGACAAGCAATTCTTGAAAGAAATTTTAATGAAACAAGGGAATTTCATCCAATTCATTACCCAACGGATTCATAATAGAAGAAATGAAGAATTGATTTCCATTTGAAGATTCATGTCATGTCACTGCTACCAAAACATTTTTCAAAGAGATCATTTTTTTCCTTTCCTTAGGAAATAACATCATCGTTGTTGTAACTTAATTTATTTATTTACATACTATTTTTAAATAAAATTTTGTTTATTTTCTAATTTATCTTATATTTTTGTGTTTCAGGTGTTGCTTCCTTCAAATTGCAACCCATCCTCAACATCAATTCAGTGAACAACTAATTCGTTTTTTGCGTGCCTACATTTGTTGTTTTGTTCCTCCTAAGTGGTCGTCCCTCTTTAGGAACAACAGTTTTGCGTACTTTATATTTTTGTTGTTCCTTTCAAAGGAACAACACTTTCATATGATTGTGCATTTTTGTTGTTACTTTCAAAGAAACAGCACTTCCTCATTTTTGTGTTGTGTGTGGAGCATGATTGTTCAGAGGTCATTGTTTCAGCCGGATGTATACCCCAGGATGTTTGTACACCCCTCCACGCGAGGGGGTGAGGGGGAGAACTTGTCCCCCCCATGGGGGTCCGGGGGTAGGTCGATCCTCCCTGGCTAGGGGGTTCATGGACCAGTAGTCCCCCGGCAGGGGGCTTAGGGACAACACCCCTGAAGCTAAAAATAGATGTAAAATTGCCTTGTAAAAGTATAATAATTTCTAGTCAATTTGGACCGTTCATTAGGTGGATGATCTGACGGTAGAACTTATGTTTAGTTTTGGGTTTTTTGCCCTAGAAGGCAACCCCTCTCTTTGTATGAGGGCATTGTATTTGAGGCTGTGTAATAGATGTGTATTCTCCGAGTGAGAAACAGAGAGGTGAGACTGTGAGAAAAAATAGAGGATATTACAGCGGATCTGCTGTAGGTTGTGTCTCTTCATTTTTCTAGATTATAGAATGGAAGGGCTAGCTGTTCGAAGTGGACATAGCCCAAACTAGATGAACCACGTATATCTATGTCTCTCTTGTTTTATGTGTTTATTGTATTTATACTTTTGCAATATTTTATGTGTTCCATTGCTCCGTAATATATAATTTTCTAACAATTGGTATTAGAGCCAAAGGTCTATTTGGCTGATAAACTCGTAGGAAAGAAGGGTTCCTGGTTCGAGTGGGAGCAATGGTGGAGGATGGTAAGTTTAAGGTCGAGAAATTTAATGGCCAAAACTTCTCATTGTGTAATATGCGGATGGAAGATTATCTGTATCAGAAAAATTTATACCTACCATTGGGCAGAAAAACAAAGATGCCTACGGGTATGACAGATGAAGAATGGAACCTTCTCGATAGAAAGACACTCAGAACAATAGAGTTGTGCCTCGCAGTGTTTGTTTCCTTCAACATTTCAATGGAAAGGATGACAGAGGGTTTGATTAAGGCATTGGAGAAACTGTATGAAAAACCCTTGGCCTCAAACAAGGTATTTCTTATGAAACGGCTATTTAATATGAAGATGTCGGAAGGTGGATCTATTGCAGACCATTTAAATGATTTTAATACTATTACTAGTTATGTTTTGTAGGGGTAAAATTTGATGATGAAGTTAGAGCTCTGTTATTCTTGTGCTCTTTACCAAAAAGTTGGAATGATTTAGCAATGGCCATTAGTAACTCTATTTCTGGATCTAGTACTTTAAAGTTTGATGATGTTGTCGATGCTATCCTTAGCGAGGAAATGCGATGGAAAAGCTCTTGTGAGACATTGGGTAATGCTTTGAGTGTAGAGTCTAGGGAAAGAAAAATGGAAAGAGGAAAGAGCTCAGGATATCGTAGTAAATCAAGGAAAGATAGATCCAAGTCTAGATCGTGGATAGTGTACTGGAAATGCAGAAAGAAAGGACATTTAAAGAAAGACTGTAAATCTCGGAAGGGAAAAGAAGGAGATGCACAACAAGAAAACAATCATGAGGCAAATGTGACAAGTGATGTGTTACAAGATGCTTTGATTCTTTCTTTCGAAAATATTATTGATTCTTGGGTGGTAGATTCAAGGGTCTCATTCCATGCCACACCTAATAAGAAATACTTTCATGACTATGTTTAAGGATATTTTGGAAAAGTTCGTTTGGGTGATCATAAACCCTGTAAACTTGTTGGAATGGGTAAGGTTCTTGTAAAACAGCAGAATGGAAACCAATGGCTACTAAAGGAGGTAAGGCATGTTCCAGGTCTAAAGAAGAATATAATTTCAACAGGGTAGTTAGGCGATGAAGGTTGTGTGACAATTTTCACAGATAAAGCTTGGAATGTCACCAAAGGAGCCCTGGTAATAGCAAAAGGCGAAAAGGTTGATACATTGTATTTATGCAATGGTATTTCTAATTCTGTTAATGCTTTAAATTCCAAAGGAGTCGATGCAGCATTATGGCATCATATGCTCAGACACATGATTGAAAAGGGAATGAAGATTCTTCACTCAAGGAATTTGTTTTTGGGTTTGAAGAATGTTGATTTGGACTTCTGTGAGAATTGCATTTATGGAAAATAGAGGAGAGTCAAATTTCTCAGAGTTGGGAAAGAAAAGAAAAGCGAAAAATTAGAGCTTGTGCATACAAATGTATGGGAACCTACTCAGGTATCATCTATCAATGGCTCTCATTATTATGTTACTTTTATTGATGATGCAACTAGAAAAACTTGGATTTATTGTATTAAGAATAAATCTGATGTATTTGATACTTTCAAGAAATGGAAAGCTTTGGTTGAGATTGAGACAGGAAAGAAATTGAAGTGTCTTAGATTAGATAATGGAGGTGAATATTGCAGCAAAGAATTTGATAGGTACTGTTCAGAGCATGGAATTCACAGAGAGAAGACAGTTCCAAGAACACCACAAGAAAATGGTGTGTCAAAAAGGATGAATAGAACAATCCTGGAGCGTGCAAGGTGCATGAGATTGCATGCAGGATTGCCTTTACAATTTTGGGTAGATGCTGTAGATACTTCTATTTATCTAATAAACAGAGGGCCTTCAAGTTCCTTCGATGGTGGTGTTCCAGAGGAAGCATGGACAGGTAAAAAGGTAGACTACTCTTTTTTAAAGCCTTTTGGTTGTGAGGCCTTTGTCCTTATTGATAAAGAAAATAGAACAAAGCTTGAAGCAAAGTCAAAGAAATGTACCTTTATTAGATATGGTGTTAATGATTTTGGTTATCGCTTATATGATTTAAAAATCATAAAATCATTAGGAGCACAGATGTAATATTCAATGAAAAGGTTTTGTATAAGAATCAGTTGCAGGAAAATAAACAAGAAAAAAAAACAAGGAATATGCAGTCCTTGATGAAATCACTGAAAAAGTAAAGGTGCCTGAAAATAATAATAATAATCAACAACCACAACAACAACAGGCACCCCAAACACCTGAAAGTGGTGTTAGAAGATCTACCAGGATAAGTAGACCCCCTGAACGATACTCTCCTTCATTATATTATTTATTGTTGACTGATTCTGGTGAACCCAAATGTTATGAAGAAGCAATGCAGGTTGAAAGAAGGAAGAAATGGGAGGTAGCCATGGAAGAAGTGATGGACTCCTTAATGCATAACCAGACTTGGTACTTAGTCAGGTTGCTTGCAGGAAAAGCTACATTGAAGAGTAAATGGGTTTACAGGTTGAAGGAAGAAGATGGTGGAAAACAAAGGTACAAAGCTAGACTTGTGGTGAAGGGATTTGCACAGAAGAAAGGTATTGATTTTGATGAAATATTTTCTCCTGTTGTTAAAATGACTTCAATCAGAACTATTTTAAGTCTAGTAGCAGTTGAAGGTTTCCATCCTGAGAAGTTAGATGTAAACACAACCTTTCTCCATGGGAATTTGGAGGAAGAGATATATATGCAGCAACTACAAGGATATGAAGTGAAAGGGAAAGAGAAACTAGTGTGCAGGTTGAAGAAGAGCTTGTATAGCTTAAAACAGGCTCCAAGGGAGTGGTATCTAAAATTTGACAACTTTATGTCTAAACAAGGTTATACTAGATGTCACTCTGGTCATTGTGTTTATCTGAAAAATCAAAATGATGGAAGCTATATTATATTGTTATTGTATGTAGATGACATGCTTGTTGCAAGGTCTAACATGCAGGAAATAAATGTGCTCAATAGAAAATTGGAAAATTCAATTTGCAATGAAGGATTTGGGAGCTGCAAAACAAATCCTTAGTATGAGAAAAACTAAAGACAGGAAAAATCATAAATTAACATTGTCTTAGAATGAGTACATACAAAAGGTGTTGAAAAGATTTAATATGCACAATGCAAACCAGTTAGTACACCTTTTGCTAGTCATTTCAAACTTAGTAAGTAAATGTGGCCAAAGACCCAAGAAGACATGGACTATATGTCTAAAGTTCCATATGCATCAGCAGTTGGAAGCTTAATGTATGCAATGGTCTACACAAGACTTGATATTGCACATGTAGTGGGAGTTGTAAGCAAGTACACAAACAATCCAGGAAATGAATGTTGGATGGCAGTGAAATGGATTCTCAGATATTTGAAAGGTACCACAAATCAATCATTATGCTTTGGTGATTCAAACATTTCCCTACAGGGATATGTTGATGCAGATATGGCAGGTGACAAAGATAATATGATGAGCACTATAGGATATGTATTTACTGTTGGTGGAACAGCTATCAGTTGGATTTGAAAAATCCAAAGTGTTGTTGCACTTTCAACAACGGAAGTAGAGTATGTTGCTGCTACAGAGGCTAGTAAAGAAATGGTTTGGTTACAAAAGTTTATGGGTGAATTGGGTAAGGAGCATGATATGGGCATGTTATATAGTGATAGCGAAAGTGCCATTCATCTTGCAAATAACTTAGCATTTCATTCCAGGACTAAACACATATAGCTCAAGTACCATTTCATACGATCAGTGTTGGAAAATGGAGAGTTGAAGCTGGAAAAGATACACACTAGCCAGAATCTTGCACATATGCTAATGAAAGTTGTAACTAGGGAGAAACTGAGAAGATGCTCAGCTTCAATTGGTCTTCAAGGATGACTATGTAGATCAGAAATAGCCAGGTCGAAAGAGGAGGCAATGTCCAACAAATGAAGTAGCAGTGGAGTTGTTACAATCATTCTCCAAGTGGGAGATTGTTGTGTGTCGAGCATGATTGTTCAAAGGTCATTGTTTCAATCGGATGTATACCCTAGGATGTTTGTACACCCCTCCACATGGGGGGTTGTGTGGGGGGACTTGTCCCCCTCGTGGGGGTCTGAGGGGACTGATCCCCCCTAGCTGGGGGATTTAGGGGACAGCAATCCCTCAGTGGGGGCTCGGGGGCAGCGCCCCCGAAGCTAAAAACAGATGTAAAATTGCTTTGTAAAAGTGTAGTAATTTCTAGTCAATCTGGGTTGTTCATTAGGTGGATGATCTGATGTTAGAACTTATGTTTAGTTTAGGGTTTTTTGCCCTAGAAGGCAACCCTCTCTTTGTATGAGGGAATTGTATTTGAGGCTATGCAATAGATGTGTATTCTCTGAGCGAGAAATAGAGAGGTGAGACTGTAAGAGAAAATAGAGGATATTACAATGGATCTACTGTATGTTGTGTCTCTTCATTTTGCTGGATAATAGAAAGGAAGGACTTGTTGTTTATGGTCGACGTAGCCCAAACTGGGTGAACCACGTATATCTGTGTCTCTCTTGTTTTATGCGTTTACTATGTTTATATTTCTGCAATATTTTATGTGTTCCATTGCTCCGTAATATATAATTTTCTAACATTTTGTTGTTCCTTTTCAAAGGAACAACACTTTCGCATTTTGTTGTTCATTTTCAAAGGAATAGCACTTTCGCATTTTGCTGTTCATTTTCGAAGGAACAACACTTCCACATTTTTACTGTTCCTTTCCAAAGAAACAACATTTTTGCATTTTTTTTTGTTTCTTTTCAAAGAAACAACACTTCTACATTTTTGTTGTTCATTTTCAAAGGAACATCACTTCCACATTTTTTTTGTTCCTTTTCAAAAGGAACAACACTTTTTTTGGGGTGTTTTTTTGGTCGTTCCTTAAAAGGAACAACACTTTTTTTGGAGTATTTTTTTGTTGTTTCCTACAGGAAACGACACTTTTTCACGTGCATTTTTTTCACTATTCCCTATAAGGAACAACACTTTTTCGTGTGTATTTTTGTTGTTGACATGCATTTCCTTTGTTGTTCCCTAGAGGGAAAAACACTTTTTCATGTGTATTTTTGTTGTTGGAATGCATTTCCTTTGTTGTTCCCTACAGGAAACAACACTTGTTCGAGTGTTTTTGTTATTCTTTCAAGGGAGTAACACTTTGGGAGTATTTTCAAGAACAACCCTTCCTTCCTCTTGTGGGATTATTCCTAAGTCATATCAACCAGATTTTACTGATTCCCTTTCATGGCATGAAGTATACTACTTTTATGAGGACAAGAGTTATGGATTCTATTTAAGAGAGTTAATATCACACATTATGATATTTAATAAGACAACTCCTTGATGATAGATTATTTTCAAAAGGGACACAATTATTTGTATACTACTTTACTACATTGTTTTCTACTATACATGATACTGATTGATCACCTTAATACCATGTTGGTTCCACCCGTCTTAGTTATAATCTTCTCTATCTGTAATAAATGAGATTATGGGTATATTTCTTCTATTGACATGTTCAACTTCTTCCACCATCCTAGCTCTTAAGGAGTACTGAACCTCCCTCTGTTTATCATAAAAATGTGTAATAACAAAATAATTTTGTTCGCAGATAGAGGATCGGGGGTCTCATTACGAGCTAGCCTACCATGTTCATAAGGTTGTAACAAAGTAACATTCCCATTATGACCGCCACACCAGGGTTATGATCCATTGGATAGGCAAATTATCCTTGGAATAGGAACTCCCATCACGAGCTGGCCTAATCACTTTTGCTACATCCCAGTGAATGGCAGTGCAGTTATATAGTTACCACGCCAACACATTGATCTCTTCTGTATAATAGCACTGGAACTCTCTAGTTATAAATTGAGGATCCTAGCTCATATGGGTTAAAAAGCAACCTTACCGAGGCTATGGACTCCTGCTAGCAGCAAAGGCTCTGCTTATGGTATTGAAGTTATATCTTATCTTCAATTATTACTATAATACCCTTTTCTTATTCTTTCTTTTTATCAGATAAATTATTTCCTTGAATTTTTCCCTTTTTTGAACCTTTACGCATGAGAAAGTGTTTTCTAATCAATCGCATCATTTTCAGCTATAATACCATCACCAAAACATTTTTTTTTGGTATATTGCTGTCCTTTTTATTTCTTAACTTCTCATCAATCCAAAGCATCTTATCTCTTATTCATAACTATGTTTACACACTCTTCTCTCATTATAACTATACCTCTTGCCATCCTATTATTGATATGTGTTCATTGCTTCATTTACTATCATATTGTTCATTCCCTTGCCTTTTCGTTAGCACAACACTTTTCATATGCTTTATGGTCATGGAATTCCTTTTCCAATTAGAGGGGGGAATGTATGCATTATGGAATATCATGCGAGATGATTACTGCACTTTGCCATAACCTGTTGATTTGACAAAATATTAGTATTGCATGTATACAAAAGTTTTTCTGATTGAAATTTTTGCATGCATCTTATCTATTGCTATTCAAAACTAACACTTTGGATTCAAGAACATTGTATGAAAAATAGTGATTTGTTTACAGGAGAACAACAAGTATGGGGGGGGGGGTTGGAATTTATTCACAGCATGACCACACTATTGCAACTAACAGAAGAGACTCGAGCAACTCGTGAATGCAAACAATTGTTCAAACATGATGTGCTTGCCTGGATTCCACCTTTTTGCATCACTTTCAGCATCCACTCTGCCTATATCAGCTTCAACAAATGTCAATTCATATATGTTATTCCACATTTTTCTTTTGGAGGTAAAACTTGAGGTAAAATTTCATAATTTTCTTATTTATTACAAATTCATGGGAATTTCATGAAAATCCATTTTGAGCATTATTTATCATCATTCATTCTACATCTCTACCACTTCCCATTTTTCAACGACATGTCATATTTCAGTTTGGGGGAGTGTTGCTTTCATTCATTTCTTTCTTATGACCATGTCAGTAATATTCTTTATCATCTATTGATACTCTTATTCATTCTCAACACCTCCCTTATTCCATGTTGTTTCACACACCAAGCATAGAATTCAACAGATGGTAGTGACCACCTCAATTTGTTTTCTAGCATTGGATGAGGGCATGCTAATTCTTCAGTGTGGGGGGAGGAATTGCTACACATGATGGATGTTTTCTACTTTCTTTCTTATTTAAGGTATACAATTTTATTTTTATACAGTGCAGAAATTTATTTCCATATATTTTTAAAACTATGAACTCAATTCTTGTCATTTATGGAAAACACAAATGTATCATTAAAATACACAAACCTAGATAATTTCAAGTTAAATTAGTTCATAAAATTTTGGAAATCATGCACTATCATCTACAGCCATTTTCTTTATATCTCATGATTCGTGCATCGAAATGATCTGACTTTTCGATCATAGAAACATTGATATAGTAGAAATCTACTTGCACAATTTCAACAAAATCTATTTTGTAGATTTTGATAAAATGGTTAATGCAATTTGCTGTTACTTATATCATATTTTGTTGCAAATTCAAATACACGTAAGTTGGACGCCAATGTAAAAATTGTTACACCTTCATCAAGATTTCTAAAATTGAATATTAATTATTTGAGGAAGAATTCATTTGTTCCATCCATTTCATGAGTTGGGATGAACATTTTTTTTTATTGCTTGGTTAACGCAGAGTCTTTGGGTTGCATGAGGACATGCAATATATTCAGCTTTGAGCTGTATGAGGACATGCAATATATTTAGTTTTGGGTTGCATGAGGACATGCAATATATTCAGTTTGGGGGTATGTTGAGCTACTAATATGTCATTATTATAATTACTTTTTAGCACCTATTTCATCTATTCTACTCTTCTTTATGATGCCATTTATCATAATTTAGCATATAATTCCATTTTATAATTACTTATGCTCTTATGGACAAATATTATTTCTTCTCCTTTGTTTTTAATAAATTTATTATTATGCATGTCTTTACCAATAATGGTTTATCAATAAATTTGTTCACCATTTTATCCTCCAAGATATTTTCCAGATTGAAGGTTTGATCATTAAATGTGCCAACTTAGAAATTTCTTGGAATAAGAAGTAACAATTTTCAATTGGACATTTCAGGCAAATGGAGAAGAATATGGAAAATCTGAAACATGGGTTTTGTTCATAATGGACCAAATTAGTATTGTGATGAGCAGTTTTCCCAAATTCGGACCATACTAAGAGAAGTGTAAGGTTCTATGAAGATGTTTTTCTGAGATTCGCTGTTGTGGCCGTTTTCTAAATTATTCCAGTTGCAATGCCAAATTCGACTTATTCTTGTTGAATGATTGATGGAAAGATATTTCAGATATGATCTTGCTTATCAATTTGTTAAGAACAATCCAATTTTGTAATAGAAATCATATTGTAATCATATTTGTTGTAACTTCTCTCTGCTCTCTGTGTATTTAAATGAGAATAGAGATTAGAGAAGGGGATGAAGAGGATTCATGATGGATGATTAGAGAGAGAATTAAATAGGTCAGTAGATTAGAGATAGGATAGGATACGATAGGAGGAAAGGGGGCGGATCTCTATTACTTCAAATTGTAATTTTGATTTACAGATTTACGGTGCCAAGAGAATGCGATCATATTGTAATGGCACTCAAGTTCAATGATTAATATATAATTTGGAGGTTGTTATTCATTTGCCTTATCTGAAGTAGCCCAGCGGCATTCACTGGCGGCTAAGGGCCTAGCTTCTAGTGGATTAAGCTGCTGCTCTGTATTATATCTTTCTGATTTTTGCAAGTGTGGTTTGTTTAATGATTACCTTCTGCAATTGAATTGCATTTCCATTTTATTCCATCATAACAAAACTATTATTCATTACAACTTAAATTGTTATGTTGTTCATTTTGGTTATAAAGCTCCGTTGTTCACTTCAGATTCTGTTGTGCATTACAGGTTGCTTCTTATTTAGTATTGCTGCTCATTTCTATTAATTTCGTAGTGTTTTTCATTTCCATTTATTATTGTTCTTCATTTAGCTTTGTGGTTCATTTCCATTTAGAGTTGTTGTTCATCTTCAATAACTTAGTATTACTATTCATTTCCATTAATATTTCATTTCTATAAGATGAGCTTTGCTGTTCAATTCATTTCTGCTAAAGTTAAGCTTTGTTGTTCATTTTTTCAATAGACTTAGTCACTGTTATTTTTTGCAAGGATTTGATTTCATCTTTTAATTGATATTGTAGCAAGTGTGTTTTAGTAAGGATTTCCAATTGAATTGCCATTTCTAGTTATTTTCTTTTGTGTGGATTGAAAGATCAACAATTGTAAAGAACATTGACTATAGTTGTCTAAGTTCTCAGATTGTGGACCATGTTTATGTTTGATTTCATTTATATCAGTTGATAGAGGAAAGAGTTATCACTACTGCATCCTTGACTGATAAATTGTTGTAGTTTTATGAGTGAATGATTTAAGTTTCAGAGTGTTAAGTTTCTTTTAATTGTAAGTATATTTTATTTCAAGCATCTGTTTACTCTTGTATTTAAAGCAGTGTACTGCAAATTTAGAAACATTACTCTTGAGTAAATAGCCACCTCAGACTGAGTACACTCTTGAAATAAAAAATCGTCCATGGGTTGACAATTAATGTGAAGATAATTAGGAGTTAAAAGGACACCTTTTATCACTCAACACCCCTAGCCAACTCATACACAAGTGGGTCAACTTGATCACCTTGGGAATGGAAAACTATAGAAACATTTTTCACAATTATGAGCTTTTTCTCAATTATCCTAATTATCAAATAAATATTATCTCATAATTATAATATTTTGGAAAATTAATTATAAGAAATTGATCAGTTATATAATTCGACCCTTTTAGCATGGGATAAATAGCATATTAGTAAAAGAAAAGGTGAAAAGGGATGCATTTTAGCCAAACAACTGAGGTTAGTTGATATTGTGTTTCTCTCACTATAATGGAGTGGGAAATAGGGTTATAACAAATGCCCCCTAATGCATGAGGTCAAGAGAGAAACTACTGTCTAAAATGCATCATAATAATACTAAATTCTCAAAATGGGAGGAAGGAACCAATACTACGAATCTAGATCAGAAGAACTCAAGTGTTGAATTCTCAACTCTATTGATAACATCCCCAAGGTGGGCATACCCATGCTTAGTGATAAGAATATACTAAACATGGCCGCCATAAAATACATTGTGGATCCATGACATCAAATGCTAGAACATGGCCACGAAGACATACACAGTGGATCCATGTCACTCAATAGATAAAGCATAACCATGAACAAATATAATGTGGATATATGTTATAGTATACATTAGTAGGACTATGGACATATAATAGACAGAGAAGTCATGTCTCAAGATAGCCCTCAAAGTATATATATGATACATAACTACCACATAGCTTGGGAAGGATTCCATATAAGAGTGATATGTCCCTAACCCAAGTTCTTTCACATAACCTTGATGGTACGAATCTACATCATGTGAATATATGAGCTAAAGTTGAACATGTTAGAAACTACTTGATTACCAACCAATGAGGTAAACCAGTAATAAACGCGAGGGAATCCACCGATGAGGAAAATGGACCCCAAGGTACCTGGTACAATCCACTAGATGTGAATAGATGAGCCAATGGCGAACGCGAGTGAACTCGATCAATCAGGAACCAATGATGTAAACCCACCATCGATCACAAGGAAGCCTACCACTGAGGTCTGCAAGCTCCAAGGTATCAATGATTCCTAGATCAATCTCCTGGATAATGATATGAATTCGACAAGAGAAGACCCATCGAAGGAGGGGCTTAATGTATCATGCATCAATCAAAATAGAATAGGTCAGGATGATGTGATGAATGGATGAAGTCATGAAGCAATGATGTACAACTAACACAAGGATGGTCAACTCAAAAATGTCAATAGGATACTATAGATGGGTGACATAGGCTACAACTTCCTTTGAACACATAGCGTCATGATGTAAGAGTGACTTGGCAGCATGACTAATGAGCACCATGTGATATCATGCAATGATGCAGGAAGCATCGAAGCACGCACCGTGTGACTGGAAGATTAACTAGATGGAGGACTAAAGAGACTCAAATGGATGGTATGGATCCTAAGCAAGCTAAAACCCCATGTGATATAATGAAATAGACATGTCATGTTCAAGGGTGACACAACTAATGCTTCCAATTCAATGACTAATGGAAATAAATGTTCCCTCCCTTTTCTTTTTATAAGTTCCTTTTTTCATAAAGTTGTCCCCCAAGCCCAAAGAAGATATAAAACTATCTAAGGGGAAACCTCCTAGAGAAAGTAGACTAGGGTATTCCTTTTTCATAACTAGTCTATCTGAATCCAAAACAGGGTTAAATTTATACTAGATAGATGACCTTTCAATTATTTTTACAAGCTTGAAGTAGACAAGTTCACTCGAAAACCTTTTCTAAATTAAGGAGTCTCAGAAGATCATAAAGGAAACTCCTCTTGGAGGAATGAGTGGTATAGGGGATAGCAACTAGTTTCAGCTATAGTGGAACTACTCATGATAAAATAAGGATAAGAGGTTGGCTAATAAGGCCACTCATCACAGCGGTTCCTCCAAGAATGGGTAAAACACCCAGTGAAAGTGAATGGTGCGCTAAGCATATGAGGACTATGAAAAAGGGAAACCAAGGCTCATCATGTAGAAGTAGTCTTGTTAGTGTCAGTCTTTGAAACCTTCCTCCAGTGATCAAACATGCTCTTACAAAATGATATTAAGGTGTCAAAGTCAAATTTTGTCATTTCAGTGAGTTTTCAAGTAAAATTTGTTCACTAGGTATTAGGTCTAGGATTTGTTTTCACTTCTTTCAAATTTGTCCAAATGTCAGTCCATGTCACCATTCAGATGAGTGTACCATCATTTACAAAGTCTTCATTATCATTTCAGGTTCCAATGGGTCATTTTACACCTTATTCATGTTTCAGTTGAGCTTGGGTAAGACTCATTTCCCTCTCTTAGGGTTTTGAAGGTAATTTCTCTTGTATGGTAAAATCATAAAAAAAACTTGCATCTTCATGATCATACACCTTTCCCTATCCTTAATGTACCTTATTAAACACTTCTCATCACTGATATCCCTCAAATTCCTCTTTTTCCCACAAGCCCTAGTCTCTTGCTACAATTTGATAGTTTTCTAAGCTAGGCCTATGTTTTTCCCTTTTGAACGCCTTCCCCTCACTCAACATTTGAAACTTCACTTTCCGCTACTTCCTAAAATCCTTTCCTACTTCCCAAAACTTTCCCAAGAGTTTAGAAGCCCTTTATCCCCTTCGTTTCACTTCATTTCGACAAATCCCCTATTCCACACATTGGGATAAGTTTTACTCAAATGATGTTTCTAAGAAAGAAAAAATAAATTTGGAAAAAGTGAGAGAGGATTTTGTCCATAATAGACCAAGGAAGAAAATTTCCTTCACTTTTTACACATGTGTCATGGTTTTAGAGAAATGTCAAAAATAGACTTGCCTTAGGAGGGTTACTTCACCTCTGGAGTGGCCTTGGAAAAATCAAGATTTATCCTAGCTTGGTTGGCCAAATTACTTGCTTGATGAGTGAAATAATAACCAGACAAAAATATACTTCCAATGAGCTATAATGAGCGCAATTTGGAGTTGAGGAAAACCTTAAAAAGTTTATTGCAACAAAACTCTGCATTTAGGTAGCCTCATTTTGCACATTTTGACCAATCTTGGGAGATTTGACTTTTGATAGGCCAAATGAACTCTTAATTGAAACATTAAAGTCTTTTTGGAAAGGAGACTCAATAAGCTTTCCAACTAGCTATCCTGCACACAATTTGGACACCAGGAAGGCCTCCAAAATTGTTCTACAAAAGGAAGCTACGCATCAAAATTTTGCAACACAGGAAATTGAAGCTGATGCGCAACACCACCGGCGTTATGCATTGAATTGGCTCACTATTTTGCAAAATGGCTTGTTTTTTTGGATTCCTCATGGAAAAAAAAATGAAACCCAAAAGGTTTCATAAATTTTAGAGGAGAGCTGGGTCACTTAAAGGGAAAAAAACACCTAAACAATGCCCTCCCTGCCACTTTTTGGACCCACAGGAAGCAGTCTTGGATGAAATGAGTTTTGAAGGCGAAAATCAACTCCAAATCATAAAATTGAAATTGTTCCAAACGCTAGACAGGTAAATCTTTCCAACAAGCTATCTTGGGCCTGATTTTGTGAAGTATAAGGCCTCCAAAAGTAGTCATGAAGTGGCACTACACATCAGGCTCAGGGCACTACGCATCAGGCAAATTTTTGCCAATTTTTTCTAAAACTCGAAATTTCACCTAGTTTGACTACAAGTTGACTTTTTATCTTCTCCTTGGTAAATGTTTGGTGGTAAATGATGTAATATGATTTAAATTTGATGAAAAATGACTTGAGGGTGTAGGTAGATTAGTTAGAGGTGGTTTGAGGTTGAATGAATCAGTTTCCATGGTTTTAGAGGCAAGCTGTTCCATTGCCTATATTCCTATTCTTAGTTTAGATATGGTTGAAAACACCCCTCTTCTCATGGATTCGACCCATAATGGCTAGCATAGGTAGTTTTATGCCTATATTATGTACTTTCTTAGTCATTTGTAAAGGTTAGACTCTTGTGGATGCTTTGAGCTTCATTATAAATCACTTCTATGGTTTGGCAAGGAAATGAACCAGGGTTTGGTAGCATTTTGTGGTATTCTTGTGGTAATGTGTCTTGGCATTGTTTCTTATTTTTTTATTTAGTTTCTCTTATGTGTTATATGTTCGAGCATCTATTTCTTTCTTCATAACTAAATGAATCAAGATAGATAAGTGGAATCCATTGATATTCAGTGCTTTACCTCGGGAATACATTTAGCTTTTAATGTTTTCTGCTATTTGAAGAGGACTCATGAACTTTTCATGCCCTCTCCAAATCCTCACTGGTCTTAGACTTATCATCACAATCAATTCAAAGTGCCAAAACACCTACCTACCTCGCCCCACAGAACATCCTACAAATCTAAGATGATTTCCCAGATGCAAAGCTACCTTGTTCATTTGATCCAGTAACCAACCATCAAAATCAAAAAAATCCTTCGACCTAATATACCTAGCCTAAAGTCACATTCATTTCAGTCATCTCAAGCCCTAACTGCCAATATTCTAATTGAGATTGGCAAGGAGAGAGCCCTCTCCCAACCTAGTAGGGCTAGCTACCAAGTTAAGCGTGGTTTGATCTTACCCTAGACCTGCCTTCCTTTAGCCTGAGGTAGATTTAGGTGCTAACATAGTGGTGACCATACTGGGGAACATAGTTTTGTGATCCTCAAAAAAATGTAATCAAGTTCAGATCTAATTATTGATGGTGAATAATGATCATGCACAACAAGGCTGAAATCATTCACCTGGCGACTCCAAATCAGTTTTGAGATCAGATCCTAAGACTCCACTGGAGAATGAACCCGACGAGTAGAAACATAAAAGGATAATATGGAAATATCAGGTATTCAAGTTGGAATTTCATCCAAGACATTATGTTCTTTGTTATAAATTATTTCTTCTCTTTTCAAGAATGTCAAGAAGGCTTTACAAAGTATACTATATTCGAGAAAAGATCCAAGACCTGCATTTGATTCCTTCCCTTTGAAGATTATGAATACCAAATATTTTCATTCCTTTGAGCTTGATCAAGACCCTTTTTCTAAGGCTTGTGATGACCATCTTCAAAATGATGAGCCTCAAGAAACCAAGACTGATTCTACACCTTCTCTACATACCCCTATACCTTATAAAATTCTAGATCGATAGAAGCCTCTGATTTTACCTCCTATATCCCATGCTTTCCCTAAAATCATGACCTATATATAACAAGATTTGATGGTGATTGTAACAACATCACTGCTGAGAGACATGTACTGAATTTTGTGTATTTTATTGACCTTTTTGAAGTTGATGAAGAGGATGTTAGTATTAGGCTTTTTGCTCTTTGTTTGCAAAGCAAATTCAAGAGTTGGTTCAAAAACCTGCCTGATGCAAGCATCTTAGATTTCCAGTAGTTCATCAAAGTTTTCCTTGACAAGTGGGTGGTCAAATAGAACCCTTTCTTGATTCTAGAAGAGTATAACTAGCTAAAAAGATAGCCAGACGAGACAGTACAAAAATTTTCTGCCAGATTTAACCAAGTTTATTATTCGATGCCTCCTCCTGCATCCACTCTCTTACACTACCCAGATGCTTTTGATTCGGAAATGGAGTTTCTTTTGATGGAAAGGAACCTTGCAACACTTAAAGAGATGCAGAATAGTGCAGTAGATGTAGAGGCTAATTTGTTGATCAGAAGGGCCAAGTTGAAGGAAGAAGAGATGAAGAACATAGATCCAAAAGAATCGAAATCTTTAGAGGTAAAGCTCGACATTTTGGTAAGTGTAGTGGAAGAGCTGATGCAAAGGATCACCACAAGGAATGAGTATAATTTTCAAGCCCACGGCTCATTGATTGAAGAAGAATAAGTTGTTGCCCCAAAACATCTTCTTTCTTATCCCAGTTGTCATAGATGTGATAATGATTGTTTTATAGATCATCTTGTAGAAGAGAGATCTATTGATATGACATGTATGCTTGATGATGTGTTTTATACTGATGATTTGCCTCAGTTTGATCAATATGATGATGATTATGTTCTACAAACATAAGCTAATCTTGCAGACAAATCAAAAGCTAGTTTGTGGGAGGAGGAAGTTCACTTTCAGTAGCTTGAATACAATGATCAACCGATGCATATTAGTTATGGAAGTGAGGAGGAAAGTGTAGCAAATTTTGAAGTAAGTGAAGGATCTTTGCCTTTTTGTTTTACTTCGTTTTAGTTCATCAGAGACAACTTTCATGCAATCAGAAATAAATCATTGATAAGTTTCAATCTTGACAATCTTGAGGGCAATGAAATCCTTTTTCAAGATTTGTTATCCAAATTTGCAACCCCCGAATGCCATTGAATGTTAGGTTATAGATGAAGACCTGGAAACTAGAACATATGATCAAATGATGCAAGGTGATTCTGTACCATTTTGTTTTGAATCATTTCAATTTTTGAATGGAAATTTGTATAGTATATCTTCAAATGAGCAGCCTGTAGAAAATCATGCAATCTCATTAGAACCAATAGAAAATGAGTTACAGTAGTCTTTTCAAGTTTTTCATGATCCAATAGGTGACATGTTGGATGATGTCTGTAGTCAAAGTCCTTCTCCATTAGCTACCTGTGAGCTTGAAATGTGTACTGATACAAACTTGATCCAGCAGCCAGTTTCTTTGTCTTTTTTAGCAGGAATCTTGTCACAAAGCTCAGATCAAAGTTTGCATTCATGGTACGAGGAGAAGAAAAGTAATCCATTGAATGAGCTAAGTCCTAATGTGCATGAATTTCAAGATCCTTATGCAGTTTTTTTAGAGTCAGATAGAGAATCCATATTATTCAATGGCTCTGTTTACAAGATTTCATGGGAGTTGCCTTTCAGTAGTTCTCTCTTGTTGTTCACAGGTAAGCACTTGTGGAGAATGCAAACAATAGCTAGAATGCTTACTTGGTTGTATTGGTTGTTTCATTTCACTTGATTAGGTGATGAATGGAATAGTTAGAGTAGGTTTTATTGAATAAACTCCATTTTGAGTAGATTTTCCAGTTTGTCAATTGTTTTTTACTATAGTGTCAGTTTCAAGTTAGTTTGTGTCTTTGAGTCATCAGTATCTAGTCATGAAATTTTAGCTTGAGTTTTTGATTCCATGCCCAATGGATAAGGCACTCGTCTGCTTTCCCATAGATTTGCAGTTCTTGGCACCTCTAAGGAGCTACTATCCCCATTGGAGCAAATGTTAGTGTCAGTCTTTGAATCCTTCCTCCAATGATCAAACATTCTCTTACAAAATTATTTTAAGGTGTCAAAGTCAAATTTTTTCATTTCGGTGAGTTTTCAAGTAAAATTTGGTCACTAGGTATTAGGTCTAGGATTTGTTTTCACTTCTTTCAAGGTTGTCTAAATTTTGGTCCATGTCACAATTTAGATGAGTGTACCATCATTTATATATTTTTCATCATTATTTCAAGTTCCAATGGGTCATTTTACACCTTGTTCATGTTTCAGTTGTGCTTGGGTAAGACTCATTTCCCTCTCCTAGGGTTTTGAACGTAATTTCTCTTTTATGGTCAAATCACCAATAAAGCTTGCATTATCATGCTCATACACCTTCCCTATCCTTAATGTACCTTATTAAACACTTCCCATCACTGATATCCCTCAAATTCCTCATTTTCCCGCAAACCCTAGTTTCTTGCTACAATTTGACAATTTTCTAGGCTAGGCCTGTGTTTTTTCCTTTTGAACCCCTTCACCTCACTCAAAATTTGAAATTTCACATTCCCCTACTTCCTAAAATCCCTCCCTACTTCCCGAAACTTTCTCAAGAATTTATAAGCCCCTTATCCCCTTCATTTCACTTCATTTTGACAAATCCCTTGTTCCACACATCGGGATAGGTTTTACTCAAATGATGTTTCCAAGCAAGAAATTTGGAAAATGTGAGAGTGGTTTCTTTCCATAATAGACCATGGAAGAAAAACCTCCTTTAATTTTTACACAGGTATCATGGTTTTAGAGAAATGTCAAAAAAAAGGTTGCCTCAGGAGGATTGCAGCACCTCTGGAGTGGCCTTGGGAAAATCAAGATTTCTCCTAGTTTGGTTAACAACATTACTTGCTTGATGAGTGAAATGATAATTCGACACAAACACATTTCCGATGAGTTATCATGAGTTCAATTTCTAGTTGAGGAATACCTTCAAAAGTTGACTGCAATAGCACTCTGCATTTAGGCTGCCTTATTTTGCACATTTTGACTAGTGTTGGCAGATTTGACTTTTGATAGGGAAAATGAATTCCAAATTGAAAAATTCAAGATTTTTTAGAAGGTATATGCAATAATATTTCCAATGGGCTATCCTGCACCCAATTTGGACACATAGAAGGCCTTCAAAATTAGTCTGCAAAAGGGATCTGTGGATCAAATCAATGGCACTGCGCATCAAAATTTTGCAACACAGGAAATTTCAGCTGATGCGGTGGTGCTGCGCATTGTATTGGCTTACTCTTTTTCCAAATGGCTTTTAGTTTTGGATTCCTCATGAAAGAAATGAAACCCATAAAGTTTCATAAATTTTGGAGGATATTTGGGTTACTTAAAGGCAAAAAACACCTAAAAATTGCCCTCTCTGCCACTTTTTGGAACCACAGGAAGCAGGTTTGGGAGAATTGAATTTGGAAGGGGAAAAGCAATTCCAAATAAGCAAATTCAAATTGTTCCAGAAACTAGATATACATATCTTTCCAACAAGCTATCTTGGGCCTGATATGGTGAAGCAAAAGGCCTCCAAAAACAGTCATGAAGTGGCGTTGTGCAAGAGGCAAATTTTTGCCAATTTTGCCTAAAATTCTGAATTTCGCCCAGTTTGACTACCATTTGACTTTTTCTCTTCTCCTTACTGAATTTGTGATGGTAAATGATGTAATATGATGTAAATTTGATAAAAAATTACTTGAGGGGGTAGATATATCAGTTAGAGGTGGTTTGAGGTTGAATGAATCAGTTTCCATGGTTTTAGAGGCAAGTTGTTCCACTGCCTATATTCCTATTCTTAGATTAGATATGGTTGAAACCACCCATCTTCTCATGGATTCGACCTCTAATGGCTATCATAGGTGGTTTGATGCCTATATTATGTACTTTCTTAGTCATTTGTAAAGGTTGGATTCTTGTGGATGCTTTGAGCTTCATTGTAAATCACTTCTACAGTTTGGCAAGGAAATGAACCAGGGTTTTCCAGCACTTTGTGGGATTATTGTGGTAATGTGTCTTGGAATTGTTTACTCCTTTGTTATTTAGTTTCTCTTATGTGTTATATGTGCCAACATCTATTTCTTTCTTCATAACAAAATGAATGAAGATAGATAGGTGGAATCCATTGATATTCAGTGCTTTGTCTTGGGAATACATTTATTTTTTAATGTTTTCTATTGTTTGAAGAGGACTCATGAACTTTGCATGCCCTCTCCAACTCTTCACTGGTCTTAGACTTAGCATCACACTCAATTCAAAATGCAAAAACACCTACCTACCTTGCCCCACAGAACATCCTGAAAATCTGAGTTGATTTCCCAAACCCAAAGTTGCCTTCTTCATTTGATCCAACAACCAACCATCAAAATCAAAAAAATCCTCTGACCTAATATACCTAGCCTAAAATCAGCATTCATTTGAGTCATCTCAAGCCCTATTTGCCAATATTCTAATTGAGATTGACAAGGAGAGAGCCTTCTCCCGACCATGTAGGGATAGCTACCAGGTTAAGCGTGGTTTGATGTTACCCTAGACCTGCCTTCCTTCAGCCTGAGGTAGATTTAGGCACTAACAAGTCTGATAAAAACATAAATAACAAGGGATAACATATGGATTCTATTGTATGGGCAGAAAAGAGACGCATAAGAAGACATGTGGTTCAGATTCTAGGTCATGGTAGGTCAAAAGGAGGAATTTTGAAAAGGAGTAAAAATGACTGCATGGACACACAGACGGAAAAGAGGTGCTGACTGGGGTATCCATGAGAAGGTAATATCTACCATCAAGCTACGATATGCATAAAGGTAATGGAGAAAGTCACAACTTAATGGGGTCAAGCCTAAGGGATAAAAATGGTGTTGACGTTCAAAATGGAATATCAGCGAAAATGACCTACCCCAATATGTCAACTTCAAGAGAAACATACCTAAGGTCCAATGGATGTCGCAATAGAAACACTACCCTATCATGTAAAAACCATCAAGAAAGACTAGACCAATGGTTAAACACATAATGAAAGGAATAAACACAGATGAGGTAAAAATTGTACCATATATATATATATATATATATATATATATATAATATATATATATATATATATATATATATATATAATATATATATATATATATATGTAGTATGTATGTATGATATATGTTTGTATGTATGTATGTATGTATTGCATTTTATAATTTTTTTGCATTTTTGGCATAAATAAGGCATGATAAATACTCACATCACACACCAAACCAAAAACGGAGATAAAGGATCACACTCTTATGTACAATATGTACAGGAACAACACAGGCCAATAGGTCATGCTTAGGTGTGCCAACAACTAGGCAAAATCCAAGGGTTTCTATACTTGAACTTGTGGAGGAGTGTAGATACCATATGGCTAACCAATATGGGGCCATGCCAAAGGAAATCAAACTACCCAATTCTAAAAGGTTGATCATGCCAATGAAATTATAACATAAATGTGCTCTCAAAATTAACTTAAGGACATAAGGGAGGATTAGGATATAAAGGAGGTACAAGATGTTGGTCACTAAGTGGAAATTTTGGGGGCAATTCATTTGCAAGTTTGGTGGTAGAAGCCCAAGACTTGACTCATTCCATGGGAGGTACTTCCAACGAAGGATGATGAGATGCCCATTGGGTCGATTCAAGATTTTGGATGCCAACCTCTACCTTTTACAGATCGAGAAGAATAAAGGCATGAAGAGGCATAATCTCCCTAGGATGATAAATATGTGAATCCATGGCCTCCAAGATGACTTGTTGACAAGAAGACTCATCATCAAGGGAGTCAAGTGGAATAGGTGGAGTGACAAATCGTGTGGGCAAAGGAACCTGGTCATATTCCATGTTGGGATGGAGTTAATGACCACTGTCAGGAGGTAGCGACAGGACAACTGGAGAGGAATTCTCTTCCACAATAGGTGGCAATGGATGCTCACTAGCTTGATCCACTTCCATAGGAGCAAGTGACACCACCCAAGGATCAGGAGTTCTATGGGGTCCACAGGTATCAGAAGAGATCATATGCATATGATATTTAGAAGAGGATGAAGGAGTGCTAGTTGGAAGGAGTTGAAGAAAACTCCCATAAGAGTTGAACTTTTAAAGAGTCTAGTACCAACACTTTGGAATTAACTAGGGTGATCTCCCAAGAGTGGTATAGAATTCTTAGTGGTGGAAATCTAGCCTAAGAGAACACATAAGTCAACTTGGTTGATAGTGATGATATTTCCTTCATGAGGAAAGAAAAGTAAATGGAAAACATATGAGATGACTACAATCATCCCATAATACCAACTACAACCAAGGAGTAGGTTTTAATCAAATGAGACATCAACAACTTCAAAATCAACATATACAATTTTACCTCCTAACTCAATGAAAAAATTTGGAAGAACCCCTTTAGGTACAAAGTTATGTCCATCAAAGGGTTAGAGAGTGGTGTTGGACATGGCGAATGCTAGAGAGCCAAGATCCTTCCAGCGAGATATTGACATAACACATGTGGAAGAGCCTTCATCCGCCAATGTGCGATGAACATTCCGATTGAAAATCTGCACAATGATTTGAAAAGTAATATAATGGGAGAGGCCAATAGTGGCTTTGTCAGTGTTAAAAGTGATGAGACTAGAGTCATACAAGTCAAGTCCATCAATGGCAGACAACAAGGCTTTGTGCGGCTGAGGGCATCTTTGCAAGACCTCCAAGGTAGACAAGCACAAGGAGCCTGTTGATGGTGTTGGACCCACCAATAGAGGGTATCTCCCTGGTATGAAGTCCCAACCAGACCTCACACCATTTGGTGTAGGAGTCCCATCTGGTAAGATGGCTCAGTTTCCATTATCTTAGAGATTTTCCTTAGCTCTTGTTGTCCAGCACATGAGAGTATTATGTTTGTAACCTCAAGAAAGTGAGGTAAGTATGCCTGGTGAGTGCGTAATGTAACTCTGTGTCTGAGTTCTCTTACTATCAAAGGCAGAAGTAAAGTGAGCCTCTTGATGAGAGGGAATAGTCCCAACCCATGAATAAACACATGCATACAACAATAAGGGTCTGTACAACATATAGTGGAATAGGCCACAACGGATGCTGTAGTTGTGAAAAACAAATTTCAAGGGAAACACGTACACTATCTAGTGGAGTAGTCCATATTGGAAATACTAAGCGGGGGTCAATTAGTATTTCTTTTCAATTGTTACTTTTACCAGTTAGATAACTTACACTTAGAACACAAAATGAACAATAAGAATAAATGATTTTAATAATTTCTTCTTTACAATAAATCAAGTGGAATATATGTAGGGATCGAACCGTAGATGAAGACATCGATCTTCAATTCTCGAGGCTCTAACCTATAATGTGCCAAGCACTGACTTGGACTTTTCAAGGCACCAACCTTGTCAATTTTGATGCACCAACCTCAAGGGCTCCAACCCTATATCTGGTTCAGGCTCCTACCTAGTTTCTTGAGGACTCGGATCCTCTAGGGTTCCAACCGTATCTTCCAAGGCACCAACCTTGTCTTTTCAATGTTCCAAACTCTTGGGATCTAACACAGATTCAATTCTTTAAAATAGATTCAATGATTCTTCACAACTCCCAATATCTTCTAGAACAAGACCTGATAATATCTTCAACCTCAGCGATCTCCAAGGAACTTAGCTCATCAATGACAACTTGTCTTCTTAGAAGGTGTCGTCCCTGCTTTTCATGTCACCTAAATACTTTCTCCAAGTTCACATCATGAGGGCCTTCAACAATGCATCTGGTCTAATGGATGTCCTTGTTGGGTTGTGTTATATTCTTTCCACATAGTTAACAGGGGGTTTGAGGGGTACCCATGATCCCACTTTATGGGGTCTGGGGTAGCGCCCCAGAAAATTTTGGTTTTGGACCCTATGTTAGGTTGGGTGGACCCACCTATGGTTTTGTGCATGATTTTCGCACATGTTTTTTGGACATGATGGTTTTCGGTCCATGGTTTTAGACGCAATGGTTTTTTTCTATCCATGGTATTGGATGCTTCGGCAAGTATAAATATGTATTGTAACATTGAAAGGAACATAATGAAAAATCAAGCTGGTAGTCTCAGTTTTGGGATCCAGTGGGAAATCTCTATGTATATGTGTTTTATGTGTTATGCTCTTGCATTTTTATTTTTCATGTGATTTAGAATTCGTATGCAGATAATTTATGTATGGGGTTAAAACCTATAGTCCTTCTTGAAGGATTCTTTAATCATTTCTCTTCAAGTATCTTCAAGTGTACTTCAAAATTTCCAGTAACAAATAATGGTCTCACAATGCTTCTCCAGGCCTCAACAATACTCCTATACGTCTTCAAATGGCTCCAAGATATTCTTTGGAAAATGATTCAAATAGCCACTACAAATACCCCTCTAGGTTACTTAAAGTTTTGGTTCAAAGTGTATCCAATATGTCTCAAATGAGCCCAAAAATATCTTCAAGTCTACTCTAGGATAGTATTCAAAAAGGCTGCAATATGATTGCTCAAATAAGGTCTTCAACCGTGTTCCAAATCACCTCAAGGAGGTCCTTGATTATGCTCCATAAATTGCTCCAAAAGGGGGTCTCCGCAAGCTGCCCAAAACTACTACAAATATGATTCAAAAATCCCCTTCAAAAACAACTTTAGTATACCTCCAAAATACCCATAAGAACATCATTCAAAATACACTTTACTCCTTTTTCAAGTCTTCTCCAAAGAGGCTAGAAGATAGTCATATGCAGCTTCAAAAAGGGTCCAAACATATACCAATCCACTTCTACAAGATAGTTAAAAAGGGAACTCCAAGTGTTCTTGTGTACTACAAAAAGTTTACTAAAAGACATTGAGAGAAATATAGGATATCAAATCTCTGTCAGTTAGGTACCCTGCTTGAGTTGTTGCACTAGTAGGATATACATAGCCTTAATATTAAATGAGTATGGTAACAACTCTTCATGTTCCTTGTAACAAGGAATTCCTTTGATACAGTAGTATTATAGCATCAGAACCTTCACATGGATAGAGATATAACAACTTTCTAATTTTTGCTTCTCCAGATATAAGATTGTCTTAGGCTCTTCGCTAGCTTCCATAGAGATACGTCTCAAATTCTGCTGGTATAAATATAATTATAGAATCTTGTTCCTTGTTCTGCTCCTAAAAAAGTATTTGGACCAAAGTTTGGATGACTATCACAAGACTATGACTTTTATCTTCCACAAGAAGCTACCTAGAGTATAGAACTGAGTTATTACAGTGGGTGATCCCACCCTCCAAAACTCCACAAAATTGTCTACATGACCAAGCTATAATATTTCCACAGAACTGAGTTATTAAGGCTAATTCTAAGCCCCTGTAGGCCTATTATTCTAATCTAAGTCTCCTATTTATTCTAGTATTCACAATAGATTTTAGTTTTTCATAGATCTACAATTCTACAACTTGAAATATATCCAATACTGAAGTATGCCAGAAAATATCCTTCATTGTCCTCCTTGGCCTTCTGTCTTGTTTCTTTACCTTTTCTCTGAAATCTTCACTGAAAATGGATTCTAAAATGAGGTGCCCAAACTCTTTTTAATACTTGTTTGACATTTAATATGAATGGATGTGTCTTATGGAGGGAGGCTGACATGACAAGCCTAGCATAGGTGGGCTCAAGGACTAGATTAATATACCTACATTAAAAAATTAATATCTCCCAAACTATGTGGAGTTTCGGGCCGAGTAATAGCTCACTGGAAATCTAAAGATATTCACTAAAGGATGGTGAAGGTCTCATAGATGAATTATGCCTAAGGCAGAGAAAATTATTTTTTAATGTGATTGGTTTTTATTTAGTGTACAAATGGAGGCAGGGCAGAATGCCCTTGAGTGTTGGGATTCTTCATTGATTGTCTTCATAATCATGTACTTGCCTTATTCTTCATATATTCACCATCAGCATATCCTTGATTTCCTTCTTCGTCACCTTGTCTCCTTCAACATTTTGGAGGTTTGTCATCATGTGGTGTCATCTAGGCAGTCTTCCAGGCGATCGAGTCACTGCTATATCAATGATTAACTATTGACATCAATGAAAACCTAGATTAACAATCTCCCCATTTTTCATTGATGGAAATATTCTTTTCCTTTCAACATTCTATCCCATTTGAACATCAATGGAAAATGGGGTTCCCAAGTACTCCCTCTATCAAGCTACTTCTTTTCTTCACAAATAGTAGATCTTCATCGGTATGCTACTCCCCTATCATGGTGCTCTTCTTTCTGGAAATGTGGTACATGATAGATGTGCTTATATTCCTTCATGTGATGAACCAACTCCCCCTATCTACATGACCTCCTCTAGCTCATGAAATATTATTTTCTTAGTGATCAAGTGGAAGAGATCTAAACAATAGTCCATTAGAAGAATATGGGTTATGTTCTTCAATGGAGTGTTCATGAGAGATGATCTATGAATGTCCAGATATGAGCAATCAAGGTTTTCATAGGATCCATCCATGAATAGATTCTGCAACAATGCATAATCATGATAATCTCCCCCTAATTGTATGCATGATCTTCCTTTAGGTAGAGTTTCCCCAACAAATGCTTAGATTGTCGAAGATCATGTCAACAACATGTGTTGTTGGCTGGAGAGTTCAAGTTATTTTCGGATTGTATTTCCTTCCTTCTCCATACTTGTGTAACTTTATTCTCTGGAATGGTTCTAGCTTCTATAGGAGTCCAAGTCAGGTTGCAATCACGTGCCATATGTCCAATGTTATGAGACTTGAAGCACTCTATTTTCTTCATGAATAACAATTCATGACTTCTTCTTGTGAAATTACTTCTCGGCAATTAATGGGGACCATTATATTTGTATTTGTGATATGCCCTAAAATATTTTTCCATGTGCACAAAGTTTGTATAAGAATAGATATAACCAAGAAATATAATTTGGTACCTCGAAGAAAGTTTCATCAATGTAATTCTGAAGTCATTTTGCCTTGGGATCCTTTGATGATAACCATTTCTTCTTGCATCCTTGACACCATCTGTATTTCTTATTGGAATAGGATTTCTTCCATTATTGTCTTGACTTTTCTCCTTTCCTTGGCTAAAACTGGTAGCATCAATATTTATTCCATGTTTCTCCACATCCTTGTTGTTTTAAGCATTAGGGTTTGCATCATTCTTTCTTGAGGGTTCACCTACATAGAAAAGACCTGATTTATCGAGGGGAGACCTTTGATGACTTACGATGTCATCTAGGGTTTGAGAAATTTTCAAGTTCTTATTCAGTAAATCAACTTCCTTCTTAAGAAATACAATTTCTTCCTTCATTTCCTTGCATTCTTCATCCTTCTTTGATAGAATGATCTCCATTTCTTCCTTCATCTTGGTTTCTTCACATGATTCGGCCTTAAAAGATATGATTTCTCATATTAACTTGGTGATGTCATCATCCTTTTCATCTTGCTAGCATATCATGGTGTTTCTCTCCTTTTTTGCTTCAACAACTTGTCCTTATATTAATTCCAAATCTTCCATCACCTTCTCAACTCCTTCTTCTTGTTTCCTTTCTTCTTCTAGTTTATATCTAAGAGAGGAGACCTCTTCCTTGTATTGACCAATCTCTGCTTCAAGTTCATGCAAGCTCTCGTGCCTTTGTTTAAGGTGGCTTGACAAGGTATCTTCACATTTCCTTGCCTTATCCAATTTAATTTTCATGGATATGACTTCTTCATGATGATTTCTCTTGTTTTGATGAAATTCTTCCTTAATCTTGGTGAGCTTCTCATCTCTTTCTTGTCCTTGAAGCTTTACAAGTTCAACTTCCTTATCTTGTCCTAGTCACCAACTTGCACTTTCTTCTTAAGTTCCTCATTTTCAGTTTTCAAATTGTTAATCTCTTCTATGGCAGCCATAAGTTTAGTGAGGAGATCTTCTTCAAAATCTTCTTCATTCTCTTCATCTTCTAGGTCTTCTTTAGCCTTGATGTTATCATTCTTATCTTTAGCTTCCTTGATGGGCTCTTGATTTCCTTCTTGTTTTTCATCATTTTCTTGACTATAGATCAATGTCAATGCTCCTTTTGAGTGAGGACCGTGAAGTTTTATCCCATATAATCAGGTAGCCAATTCAAGATTTATTTCATTGCTCTTGTATTATATTCCTTGGATTCTCCATCCATCGTGCTATCAGCAATCACCGACTTCTAGACTTCAATGCCTTGAGTCTTTAAGAAATTCCTCATTCTTACCTCCCATATATCAAAGTTTCCATTAAACAATGGAGCCTTCACAAATTGATTGACTTCAATTTCGGTGGTTGAGGGAGACACAACTTTAGGAGGATTGAGGAATTTCTTCCTTGGCTTTGCCATTTGTGTTCTAATGATCAAACTTGAAGTTGTTAGGCTTTAATTGAAGGTATTCGCTCTAATACGAATTGTTAGAAATACTAAGAGGGGTTTGAATCACTATTTCTTTTCAATTGTTACTTTTACCAGTTAGATCATTTATATTTGGAACACAAAATGAACAATAAGAATAAATGTTTTTATTAATTTCTTCTTTAAAATAAATCAAGTACAATATATGTAGGGATCCAACCCTAAATGAAGACATCAATCTTCAATTCTCTAGGCTCCAACCTGTAATGTGCCAACTACCGACTTGGACTTTCCAAGGCACCAACCATAAGGGCTCAAGCCCTATATCTGGTTCAGGTTCTGACCTAGTTTCTTGAGGACTCCAATCCTCTAGGGTTCCAAGCCTATCTTCCAAGGCACCAACCTTGTATTTTGGAGGATCCATTGTATTGGGAACCAACCCTTCCCTTCAATTCTTCAAGATAGATTCAATGATTCTTCACAGCTCCCAATATGTTTTGCAATGCGCCTTGACAATATCTTCACCTTCAGCGATCTCCAACACACTTAGCTCATCAATAACAACTTGTCTTCTTAGAAGGTGTCATCACTCCTATTCATGTCACCTAAATAATTTCTCCAAAGTCACATCATGAGGGCCTTCAACAATGCATCTGCTCTAGTGGATGTCCTTCTTCAAGGATTCTTTAATCACTACTCTTCAAGTATCTTCAAGTGTACTTCAAAATTGGTAGCAACAAATGATGATCTCACAATGTTGCTCCATGCCTCAATAATGCTCCAATAGGTCTTCAAACGAATCCAAGATATGCTTTGGAAAATGCTTCTAATAGCAACTACAAATCCCCCTCTAGGTTACTTCAAGATTTGGTTCATAGTGTCTCCAAGATGGCTTTCAAATGAGCCCAAAAAAATCTTCAAGTTTGTGTTGAGAAATGGCAACAAGAAATTCCAGTTTAATTTCTCCTTGAATTAAACTATGAATAAAATTTGAATTCTATTCTCATAGCAACTTAAAATAGTTAAATTAAGTTTATTAAACTTAATTAACTTAGGAAATTCGAGTTGGAAGTCTTTTTAAAGTCATGTATATGTTCTCCCTGCTTTTTAGGAGTCCAATGTGAGTTAATTGTGAGTTGTAAAATAGAAGACTCAATTTCATAAGTCAATTTAGTTAAACTATTTCTCAAACACATCGAGAGAACTGATAGTGAGTTAAGAGTCAATGGTGACACTAATGAACACCACCAATGCTACTCTAATTAATTGAATATTTACTCATCAAAAACTCATGCATGTTGATTCTGAGAAAGACCTAGTAGAGACCAGAGTGCAGGGAAAATGTACTATTTGTTTTAGATTTTTCTGAATTGCATTGATAGTGAATGCATTCAGGAACTAATCCTTGAGAGATTGCACTATTTATAGAGGCTTTATTTCCCTTTAAATATAAGATATCCTTCATAGGAATTACACATTGGAATAGAGAATTGGAGAGTTTGTATAGAGGTTAAGCTTTGGCCTTGATCTTTCTTATGAGTTGGAGATTGATTTTACTGAGTGCTGGAATTGTTCTAGAGAGAACAAGCATTGTAATTTCATCTTGATTCTTTGAATTAGTACAAAACAATTAGTGGGGTTTTGATTTGACTTGGAGAGCTTTTGAAGAGGCTAAGCTTTGGCCTTGAGATTTCTTATGAGTGGGAGATTGATTTTACTAAGTGTTGGGATTGTTCCAGAGAGAACAAGCATTGTAATTTCATCTTGATTTTTCGAATTAATACAAAATAGTTAGTGGGGTTGTGAGTTGTGTCTTTCCTTAGATATTTATTATGTTATGTGCCTTTGATTCTCTTCCTCTATTGATTATTCTTTGCTAGATGTTTATGGGCGTCATTTATAAAGAGTAGAAATATGTGCCTTCGATTCTCTTCCTCTATTGATTATTCTTTGCTAGATGTTTATGGGCTTCAGTTCTAAAGAGTAGAAATAGATTCTTTTCTCTTGATTTAGAAAAATTACATTAGCTTGTGAATCTATAGGATTATCTACATGGTATCAGAGTAAGATTGTCTTTTGGGCTGAGAGTTTGTAGAGAAGATCTAATAATTTTTGTGAAATTTTTTTAGAAAAGATTGCAGATCTAGATTCCTTGGGAAAAGATACCAAAATTAAAAAAGAATGGCCAAATTAAAGTTCAGATGAAGGATATATCATTTATTTAAAATGATCTCTTTAAACGAGATTTCAAAGTTTTGATTTTCTGGGTTATAGGTGAAAGTCAAATTTGAATACATATTTCAGGATCGGCAGATGGTGTTCCTTGGGTTGAGGCTTGAGTATGCCTTGGAAACCAGCTGGAATTTCATATACTAAAGGGATAGGATGGAGGCTATGCTAGAGGACAATGGATTGGAGGACTTTGTTGAACAAGCAATTCCTAAGCCAGCAGCTACTCATGGACATAACTTGGTTGAGTGGAAGAAGTGTGTGGCAAAGGCAAGGTGGATAATCCTTGAGGGAGTTTGAGATCATATTTTCTTCAGTCTCCATGGAAAGGAAACCCTACATGCTATGTGGAAAACATTGACAGACTTGTATCAGAATAGTAGTGATCAAAGGAAGTTAACACTCAAGGATAAACTTCATAAAATCAAGATGGAGAAAGGTGATACAATTCCAAAGTACTTAACCAAGTCCATTCAATGTCAAGATTAAATTGGAAGTGTTGGAATCACGGTTACCAAGGAGGCTATGGTGAGCCTTGCTCTTCCTAGACACCCAAAGATTTCGCATAGTTAGCTGGACTTTGTCAATGGTTGGGAGAAGCTACCACATTGGGAATGACTATGGTCATATTTGATATAGGATGAGATCAGGAGGAACACCAGGGATGGATCTTCATCAAAGAGTAATGATGAAGAGAATTTTTCGTTAGCGATTATGGCGAGGAAGGGGAAAGGTAAAATTTCTCGTTCCAAATCAGATTCTTATAATGGAGTTAAGAAGAATGTCATGAGGAAATTTAAATTCTTTCATTGTCACAAGATGGGTCACTTTTCTAAAAATTGTCCATTGAAGAAGTCCAAGGAGAAGTCCTCAAGAGGAGCAGCGGGTGAGGATTTGGGCTCCCAATTCAAATTGGACTTTTCCCTCATTACATGCATGGTGTCTTCAATGATCAGAAGTGTCTGGTACTTAGACAGTGGAGCTTATTTCCACGTGACTGGAAACAAAGAGTTACTTGTGAAATGGAGGAGCTAGATCTCAATATGCATATTGAGATGGGTGATGACAATAAGTATAGTGTTACTGGTGTGGGCACTTTTACTTTTTAGAGGGAGCATGTGGCTCCACTCACCTTGAAGAATGTTATGCATGTACCCAGACTGATGAACAACTTGGTATCTGTTTCCATGCTTGAGGATAGAGGATATAATGCGATCTGTTCGAAAGGAAAGGCATTACTTCGACTCATAGCCACAAGTCAAGTAAAGAAGATAGGGATTCGAGTTCAGAATCTCTATAAGATAGAGGTAGAGGATTGTGCTACTTTGAGTTCAAAAGAGGAAAGGATGTTGACCCAAGATGTCGACGAGTTGTGGCACAGATAATTAGGCCACTTGCATTATGGGGCTTTGAAGATATTGCGGCAAATATTTAGCAGTCTTCTCGAAGGTATGCTTGAGCAAGTTGATACATGCAAGGGTTGTACTTTGGGAAAATACACCAAGTCTTCCCTTGCAGACAGCGGGAGTTGAACAGATTCCATTTTGAAGAGAGTCCGTTCAGATGTGTGTGGACCATTCTCGATAGCATCCATGGCCAAATAGATGTATTATGCTATATTTGTTGATGATTATTCTTGTAAATGTTGGCTATCTTTTATGAAAAAAGGATCAAACTTTCACAAAGTTTTGTGAGTTCAAAGCATTGGTAGAGAAAGAGTGTGGAAAGAAGGTTAAAGCTATATAGAGTGATAATGGTTGTGAGTATGTCTCTAATGAGTTTAAGAACTTTTGTGTAGCAAAAGGGATTAAACAAGAGTTGACAGCACCCCATAACCCTCAACAAAATTGGCTTACCAAGACGAAGAACAGGAGCATAGTAGGGGCATTAAGGGCGATGTTGCATGATCAGGCCAACCACTACACTTGTCGGCTGAGGCATGCAACACATTGGTTTATGTTCAAAACTATAGCCCACATCAGATACTTGAGATGAAGACACCAAAGGAGGCTTATTCTAATAAGAGGCCAAATGTTGATCCCTTTAGCATTTTTGGGTCATTGGTTTATTGACATGTGACCAAAGATGCACAAAATAAGTTTGAGCCAACAACAGAGTTGGGGATCTTTGTGGGGTACACTGATACACCCCACAAATATCACATGTATATGCCAACCAGTCGGATGATAGTGGTTCGCAGGGATATCGGGTTCGATGAGGAGAAGGCCATGTGAGTATCCATTGATAGGGAGCTTGGGCTACATGTGGATGAGGGGCTTTTAGATCCTAAGGTTGAGGGGCCTCAGATTGATGTGGAGCAGCCACATGCAAAGGTTCAAAATGTGGAGACACCACTCAGGCAGAGTCTTCCAGAGAGGGAAGAAAGTACACTAGAGAGGATGATAGATTGTTGGATGATGCATGGGAGAATGTGGGAGCACCCTCTTCTTATTGCAGACAGAAGAGGTCACCAGATAGGTACACTGGATACATTTCACTTATGGGTGCATGTGTTGTGACAAAGCCATCTTCATTTTAGGAAGAAGTGTAATAACTGGTTTGGATTGATGCATTGGTGGAGAAGTATGACTCCATAGTTCGAAACAGTGTCTGGGATGTTGTCCCAAGACCGAAGGACAAGTCAATTGTGAGCTCCATTGGATCTACAAGGTAAAGCAAGTTGCAGATGGTCATGTTTAGAAGCATAAGGCCACATTTGTGGCCTGTGGCTTTTCACAGGTAGAGGGGATTTACTATGATGAGACCTTTGCTCCTATTGCAAGGTACTCGTCAATCAAGTCTATTTTGGAACTATCAGCGTATATCAGTTGGAAGATCCATTAGATGGATGTGAAGACCTACCTTCCTCAATGGTATGATTAAGGAAGAGGTGTACATAGAGTAGCCTGAAGGTTTCGAAACCTTGGACCATGAGTCACATGTGTGTCGACTCAAGAGAACTTTGTATGGGCTGAAGTAAGCACTCCATGCTTGGTACACTAGGATAGATAGCTACTTCACTTGGTTGGGCTTCACGAACATTGAAGCAGATGTGAATCTGTATCAAATAGTGGTCGAAGGTAAGCTATTATGTAGATGATGTCATACTGACAAGTGATGAGAAGCTCATCAAATCTTGCAAGGAAGACCTTGCAAGAGAGTTTTAGATTAATGACATGGGGCTTATGCATTACTTTGTTGGCATGGAGGTATGGTAGGGAGATGGGGAGTTGTTTGCATCTTAGAGAAAGTATTCCAATGAGATACTCAAGAGATTCCACATGGAGAGCAATAAACCCATGGACACTCCTCTAGCTAGTAGTTGGAGGAAGGAGAATTCTACTTTAGGGGAAGTAGTGGAAGCTATTGCTTACAGGAAGCTTTTGATTTCACTCATGTACTTGGTGAACACATGACCGCATATGTGCTATGCAGTTAACCAACTTAGTCAAGCGATAGTTAGGCATACCAAGCTGTATTGGAAAGTGACAAAGAATGTATTGAGATACCTCAGAGGCACTACTCAGTTTGGGTTATGGTACAAATGAATAGAGGGAGTGAAGCTTCAAGGCTTCATTGATCCAAATTGGCATAGATTCCATTTGATAGGAAGAGCACATCAGGAGGGATCCTTGGTATTGGGTCAGCAGATGTTTCTTTGTACAACAGGAAACAGAGATCGGTTGCACTCAATTCAACAGAGGCGAAGTACATGGCTGTAAGTCAGGAAGCATGTGAGGTTGTCTACATGAGGAATATCCTAGTTGGTTTGTCTAGTTAGCAGATGGATCCGACAGTGATTTATTGTGATAATCATAGTTGTACCAATCTCTTTGAAAATCTAGTTTTGCGTGATCGGTCCAAACATATTAATATTTGGTATCATCATCTTAGAGATTGTGTATTGAGGTAGATCATGTTGTTAGATTACATTCCCACAGAGGAGCAACACACTGACATCTTGACAAAGGAATTGTCAAGATGTTAATTCAAATTTGACAAAGACAGGATCAGGGAAGTTGATAATCCATTTCTTGTTGAGAGGGAATGTTGAGAAATGGAAACAAGAAATTCCAATTTAATTTGTGCTTGAGTTAAACTATGAATTAAATTTGAATTCTATTCTCATAGCAACTTAAAATAGTTAAATTAAGTTTATTAAACTTACTTAACTTAGGAAATTTGAGTTGGAAGTCTTTTGGAAGTCATGTATATGTTCTCCCTACATTTTAGGAGTCCAATGTGAGTTAATTGTGAGTTGTAAAATATAAGAATCAATTTCATGAGTCAGTTCAATTAAATTAGTTCTCAAACTGATTGAGAGAATTAATAGTGAGCTAACAGTCAGTGGTGACACTAATGAACTCCACCAATGCTACTCTAGTTAACTAAATATTTACTCATTAGAAACTCATTCATGTCGATTCTAGGAATGACCCAGTTGAGACTAGAGTGCAGGGATAGTGTGCTATTTGTTTTATATTTTTTTGAGTTGCACTGATAATGCATGCATTCAGGAACTAATCCTTGATGGATTGCACTATTTTTAGAGGTTTTATTTCCCTTTAATACAATTTATCCTTCGTAAGAATTACACATCGGAATATAGACATGGAGAGCTTGTGAAGAGGCTAAGATTTGGCCTTGAGCTTTCTTATGAGTTCGAGATTGATTTTATTGAGTGCTAGGATTGTTCTAGAGAGAACAAGCATTGTAATTTCATCTTGATTTTCTAGATTAATAAAAAACAGATATTGGGGTTTTGAATTGTGGTTTTCCTGAGATATTTATTTTACTATTTTCCTTTGATTTTATTCCTCTATTTATTATTGTTTTCTCGATGTTTATGCACTTCCATTGTAAGGAGTAGAAGTAGATTCTTGTCTCTTAATTTAGCAAATTGCATTAGCTTCTGAATCTACAGGATTTTCTACAGTCTTCTCTAGGATAGTCTTCAAAAAGGATACAATAGGATTGCTCAAATAAGGTCTTCAACAATGTTCTGAAACACCTCAAGGAGGTCCTCAATTATGCTTCATAAAATTCTCCAAAGGGGGTCTCCATAAGCTGCCCAAAACTACCATAGATATGTTTACAAAGGATCCTTCAAAAACAACTTCAGTATACCTCCAAAATATCCATAGGAACTTCACTCAAAAGACATTTAACTCCTGATTCAAGACTGCTCCAAAGAGACTAGCAGCCAATCATATGCATCTTCACAAAGGGTCCAAATGTATACCAATCTACTACTACAATATAGTTAGAAAGAGAACTCTAAGTGTGCTTGTGTACTGCAACAAGTCTGCTAAATACCCTTCAGAGAAATATAGGATATCAGATCTCTATAAGCTAGGTACCTTGCTTGAATTGTTGTGCTCGTAGGATATACTTAGCCTTAATATTAAATAAGTATGGCAACAACTCTTCCTTTTCCCTGTAACAAGGAATGCCTTTGATACAATAGTCTTATAGCCTCAGAACCTTCACTTTGATATAGATAGAACAACTTTCTAATTTTTCTTCTCCACATATAAGATTGTCTTAGGCTCTTCGCTAGCTTCCACAAAGATACGTCTCAAATTCTGTTGGTATAAATGTAATTACTGATTCTCGTTCCTTGTTCTTCTCCTAAAAAAGTCTCTCAACCAAATTTTACATGACTGTCAAAAAACTGTGGCTTCTGTCTTCCATAGGTAACTATCTAGAGTGCAAAATTGAGTTATTAAGTGTGTGATCTGACCCTCCAAAACTCCACAAAATTGTCTACATGAACAAGCTATAATCATTCCAGATATTAGTTATTGAGGCTAAGTTTGAGCCCTTGTAGGCCTATTTTTCTAATCTGAGCCTCCTATTTATTCTAGTCTTCATAGTAGATATGATTTCTTCATAGATCTGCAATTCTATAGCTTAAATGATGTCCAACACTGAAGTATACCAAATAATATCCTTAACTATCCTCCTCGGCCTTCTATCTTGTTTCTCTACATTGTCTCTGAAATATTCACCAAAACTAGATGCTAAAATGAGGTGTTTGAACTCATATTAACATTGGTTTTACATTTAAGATGAAAGGATGTGTCCTATGGAGGGAGACCGACATGACAGGCCTAGCACAGGTTGGCTCAAGAACTAGATTAATATTCCTAACTTAAAAATGTAATATCTCCAAAAAATATTTGGAGTTTTGGGCCAGGTAATAGCTCATTGAAAAGCTAAAATTTTTCTCTAAAGGATGGTGAAAGTCTCATAGAGAAATTCTTCCTCTAAGGTGGTGAAAAATATTTTTTAATGTAACTAGTCAGTATTTATTACAGAAATGGACGTAGGGCATAATGCCTTTGAGTGTTGGGCTTCTTCATTGGTTGTCTTCATAATCATGTACTTACCTTCTTCTTCATATAGTCACCATAATCATGTCCTTGATATCCTTCTTCATCACCTTGTCTCCTTCAACATTATTGGAGGTTTGTCATCATGTGGTATCATCTAAGCAGTCTTCCAAAATATTTATGATACAATCACTGCTATATCATCAATCAACTATTGACATTAATGACAGCCTAGATTAACGGTCCACACGGGGGTGACGGACATTAAAACTGAGAAAAAACAAATATGGTTTGTCTAATGTCCTATGGAATAGTCCAAACGAGCAGGATAGTAGTGATAAATAATAAAACACATCTTCAACAATGTAAGTACTTGTGGCCACAACTACCACCCTATTAAAACATGCTCTGATAGCAAGTTTTTGAATGGGTCCCCTAGAAGTTTGATTTCTCATTTGTCAAAATGATCTATTTTATCATAAGGATGTCAACTCTTTGTCGAGTAAGATTTTCCATGCCTAATGGCTAAGCCATTAAATAAACCTTCGCTGCATTGGTTCATTCCTGACACAGCCTAGCCCTTTGTTCACTCCCTCCATTAGGACCTTTTAATCTTCACAAACATGCATGATACATTTATTCCTGCACAAACAATCACCCCCACCTTTATCATAATCGTCGATGTGCTTAACTCATGAAATCTTCCATTGCATCCTTTTTCTATCGTAATTCCTCATAACCGAAATACTCCACAAAACAGGCATAAACCCTTTTGGGCCCATCGCAAATAACACAAGGCATTCATGGCTTCTGGACCCGACCATTTTTATTAACTCAAATGTATACGTTTCGAGTCTGGAGCCCATTGTAATTTGCTATTGGCCAAGCCCCAGAGTCGTGTGTATAAACAGCGCACCCCTGGTCTCCAAACCCACTAGTCCTATGAACTGCACTGTATATATTGTCGGGTCCAGCCCCCGATCGCATATCATGTATCAACGGAGCCTCGAGCATTATACATATTACGTGCAATGATATAATAGACCCGCCGACCTATCAAATATGATATATATCTATATATATATATGTGTGTGTGTGTGTGTGTGTGTGTGTGTGTGTGTGTGTGTGTGTGTGTGTGTGTGTTTATATGTTTTTGGGTCTGGGGCCATATCACATATCGCATATCGGTGGAGCCCCAGGCTCATGCATATTGTGATATGAAATATGCCAAACCCAATGATATTTATAAGCATCGATATATAACATGTGAGGTCTAGTTTGAGTGATCAAGGCCGGGTTTTCCTTGCTTTCCTGTGTTTTCCAAATTTTTTGAAATAACAAAGGGATTGGGTTTTTAGTGTAGAAGGCAGTGCTTGTGGTTTATATGAATATTTATATTATATTCTTCATAATCATGAAGCTAATGATGGCTATCTCCACAGGTGAGAAGCAAAGGACGTAGGAGGGGATTTGAAGGGCCATTGTATGCAGAAGCACTATGTTTAAGGGTCTGGCCGCAAGCATTCTAGGTTGGAATCCCAAGTGTTGCCTACATATTCTGTAGGTAGAGCTATCCTGGTTTTTACCATGAGAAGGAAACATATAGTCCCCCTTTTTCCAACATTTTTTCTCTTCCTCAGGGAAGGTATCGATCCAACCATTATGCTTTCTACATGCCAGCAGTCGCGTTGGCGGTCCTTCTTTGTGTATTTGATTTGCATATCTGAAATAGTGGGAGGATGAAGAGGCAAGGTAGATATAGAGTCAAGCATTTTTGTATAAGTATTACCTCTAAAAAGGAGAAATGGATTTTGATTTTCGAGAAGAACGGTGTTGCTTTATTGTGAATGACGAGGACTGTTTTTTACGGAAGAAGGATCCATTAGTTTCAGACTCGCTGTATTGTTTTGGATCAGAGTGTTGTTACTAACATGAATGTAAATGTGATTTATATTTATGCATATTGATGACTTACAATTCATTATTAGTCTTGTTAAATTGAATGTGATTTAGTTTCATGGTTAACTTTTGAATGGTCTCTAATTTGAAACTAAATTAAACATTAGTTGTAGTTTTAATTCCATAGAAGAATGTGGATTCCTATATGAGTGATTGGATTGAAACTTAACTTTAATATAGTCTTGTCCAGCTGTGAATTCAATGATTGATTCATTTCGACTTGAATCTATGCATGATGTTTAAGCTTATTTATCACACTCTTTCTCAACATATTAATGATGTTTAAAGCTCTATATTGTCATCTTGCAGGATAGATTAGAGTAGCTAGAACTAGATTAGAGTAGTTAGAAGTAGTATAGATAGGATTTAATACATAGAGGTTAGTTGTTTCATTTTGTTGATTTAATTTAAGTCTTCCTCCGGGAAGCAATCTTTCGACATGTTCAAACAGTTTACGGGGTCCCTTAAAACCCGGCAGAGCTAGCCATTCTAAATGAAAGCAGGTGTAATTAGGGCTTGTGATCAAGTTAGTTCCCCTTGTTAGCAGCGTGTAGATTTGCCATGTCAAAAAATTGGCACTAGAAGGAGGGCCTGAACCGCCCTTTCTAGCTTTTCAAGATTTCATCTATAAGAGCCACACATGGATTCAAAAGGATTAATGTATGGATCATAAAGGTCAGAAAGACCACTCCACCCATTTGAAAGAGCCTCATTTCGAAGAAATAGAGACCCCTCTAAGTCTGGTTTCCGAGTGACCCAAGGAAGAGAGACTGTGGGAGTATCCTATCACTCAGGAACAAGCAGTCAAAACACTTACTCAAGCTTACGCTCATTCCCTCTCTCAGCTTCCCATCTTTCACTCTTTACCTCCGACAACTAAGAGAAAGCCAAGGATATTTACCCTGAGCGAAGATACATATGTAGCCACTTCTCTTGAAGATATTGTGATAGAATCCTTGCAAAGTATCGACACCCCTTGGGAAGAAATTCATGAGGATTCCCCTTCTAGAGGTAACTCCTTGCTTGATTTTGAGAATCCTAATGGAGAAGCCTCCAACCAAAACTTCCCTATCCATTATATGGCCAATGTTCCTCCTCGGTGTGGGAATCAACCCCCAACTCCTCCGGGAGCACTCCCTCCCTGGCTTGCACAGGATGTTGTAGTGGTACTTAGGTAGCAACATCCCTTACCCAAATATGCAGAAAGAGTGTTACCTAATTTTGACCCTAAGTGGGGAGATACCAATGATAACCATATTCTCTCTTTCTTCCTAGCCTTGCACAGGTTGGGGTTCACTGATGAAGATGTGGTGTGCCACCTATTCTCTTTTACATTGACTGGTGCCACCTCCACATTGTATTTTAGCTTGAGAATAGGGTCAATCAACTCTTGGGATGCTTTTCAGTAGGCCTTTTTAGACAAGTTTGGTGATGAGAAAACACCTACGACCTTAGTTTTAGAATTATCCTGTCTAAAAATGGAAACCAAGGAGAAGGTTAAGGATTTTAATATCTGGTTCAACACCTTATTCAATAGAATCTTAGCCACCACTAGACCTACTGAGGAAGTGCTCATGGAATTCTAAATCTCTTCTCACCTAGTCCCTACAAAAATGTGGGTTAAAAGGGGTAATGTGAAAACCTTACAAGGTGTTATCGATGAAGCAGTAAAGGTCAAGAATGAAATGCTCAATCTTACAGCATGCCACCCTACAACTGGAGAAAAGAAAGCCACTCAAACATCCAAGAAGAATAATGGAAATGATAACAAAGGGGCTGAAACTAAATAAAAGGACACCATAGATGTGGAAGGGTTGCATCAGATCATTACAAACCTAACAAACATAGTCATTGGTATGAAAATGAATCATGGAGAGAGTACTAGTGGTAATGGAGGGGACTATAACAACAGAAATCCCTTCAATACTTTCTAACATAAAAAAAAATAGAAGGTGGTCATGGCCAGCTTGCATTGCCTGCTCCACCTAATGAAGGGGCTTTGAACATAGAAGAGTTGGCTCTTATTAGATTGCTCCTTCATAAAGAAGACCTTGTACTGAAGCTTGAACTAGAACAAGGAGACAAGGAGGAATGCCAAGTATAAGAATCCTCGGATGAGAAAACCTAGATTAATGTGATGTGGGATTTCCATAGTGACAAGAATGATGACGAAGGAGATAACATTGCAGAAATCAATGCTAATGAAATCGACACACAAAGTAAAGGGTCACTCCCAAATATGACAAAGCCCTCAGACCAAACAAAGGAAGATGTTCGCCCTGTGAAAGCATCCGCTCCCATAGTTCTTGTCGAGAATAGTAGACCTCGTGGTCAATCCAAGAATGCCCCTGTTGCAAGTCACCCAGAGAAAGCAAATGCATCTCCCACTGCAACAAAGGCTACTCAAGATGGTAAACTCCCATATAAGAATTGAAAAACAAGTATGTTTACTTTTCCATATCCTATTTATAACATTGATTACAATATTGTGGATGATATCAAGAAGTCTAGGGCTAATATCACATATTTTGACTTGTTGAAATTAATGCAGCATATATATTTGCTGCTCAAAGCTATGAATGAGTGGAAATGCAAAACCCCCATCACCTCAAGCACCCAAACCAAGAAGCTGGTGTCCAAACCTGTTAGTATGACTAGAGTAGCCCAAATACCATCAGCCATGGAGGCCACGCTGTCTAAAATGAATTGAAAACCCCAAGATGTCAGTGCAACCATAATGGGGATGAAATCAAAATCTATGACTCCACCCTTCCTTATCACATTCGAAATCTTCAACCTGAATGTGCATAATTGCTTGGTAGACTCTGGCGCCTCATCCACTGTTATGCCTCACATTGTTGCTAAGAGACTTCAGGAAATACTGAATAAAACTAAAACTTGAATTATGTAGTTGGATAGAACGAATGTGAGAGTTATTGGGGAGCTGAAAGATGTGTTGATTTGGATGGCTACCAAGCCCCAATAACTCAAGTCATTGATATAGTGGTAGTGGATATACCTGAGGCTTATGGGATACCACTTAGTAGGGACTAATCATCAAATCTAAATGGATATTTATCAATGGATTGGTCCCATATTTTGTTGCCTCAGAGGGGAAAAAGTGATATGATGAGAATGGATCAGGCAAGATACATGAAGTACGTGGGAACGGAACCAAACAGCTCCAATGAACCTGTAATGTTCTGTAACTCTATCCTTGGGAATTATAGTTCCGATGTTTATGCCACAGAAACTTGTTTCAAGGAGTTCCATGTAGAAACAGCCAAAGAGGCTTTGACAAACACATAGTTGGAAGAAAGAATTAAACACCCCCATAATCCAACTAATGAATTGCCTTGTATTACAGTAGATGATAGGATTAATTTCATAGGAAGTAGTTCTTTTAACATAACATTAGAGTTTATTTTCAGGACACTCCACTTTGCTGACTCTAACTATCTTGAAAGTGTAGGCACTAGGAGCATTTTCATTGAACCCCTAAGGAACCAATGTCTGATGGCTAGTCAGTTGGAATGCATGCACACCAATAACACAGTAGAACATGAAGGCTTACTGAAGGGCCTGAGAAGAACCATTGAAATGAATGTAAAAAATCTCAGATTTTTTGATGACCCATAGATAATGGTGGACTAAGTAAAGAAAAGGATACACTATAGTCCGCCACACCTGGTGAGGTACCAACATGAGGTATGTAGTTTAATTGACAATTTCAATTCTTTCAGTGTCACATGCATTCCTTGACAGTATAACCATGATGCCTAATCTTAGATTGAACAATAATAAATTTTATGTTGAATTGATTTTCAGATCATCCATAACTGATAACATCCTAAATTGGTAGGTGTTCGAAGGTAATAATCAAATCCTGGAGTTCCTGCATTGTGAAAGAACACACAGAAACACAATCATTAACAAAAGGGAGCATGACAAACTTATAAATAGAAGTGAAGAAGAGGTGATATCTTTCATTGAGAAATTTATTTACTTTTCATCTCTCATGAGTGAGCCAACAGTTAAGCACATAAAATTACAAAACTCATGGTTGAGCTCATTCCAAGTTGTGGAAAAAATTGATCATGGAATTTACAGATTGAAAACCATACAAGGAGAAACTAAAAAACTTCTTGTTAATGGCCAGCATCTGAAGAGACACTTCCATTAGCCACCACATGGTGGTTACCCTCTGAGTAGGTTAGAGTTCATTTCATTTTCCTGTTAGTGTAGTTGTATTCCTGTCCTTTCCTTTCGTTTCCTACAAAGTCTATTTTCTTGTTGTTTTGAATTACATTCCTTTTCAGCCAACCGATGGGACCCTTGAGTCTCATTCTACCTTTCATATTTTCCCTCATTCATCACTCTCGTCCTTTCCCTTCCTCAATAACTTGCTGGTGATTCAGTTGTTCTTGAATCCATCATTTCCCTGCAAATCAAACAAACTTTCTATCAGCCCATGGGCACTTGAGAATCAACATTTGAATGCAAATTGAAACCCCTCATGGGCATATGCTGGTAACTATGTGAGATTTGTTGATAACTCGGATATCTAGAGAATGTAAGGGAATCTTTATGAAACAAAAAATGTGTAACTATAGTTAGACTAGCATGGAGGAACACTGCATTTAAATAAATCCCACTCAGACCTAGCTTATACTTGCTTGTAAGATTTACAGTCATTCTCCATTGGTCCCATCCACCACACTAAATGGTCCAATACTTGTTACTCACAAGTAAACCTCCTTTCATGGGCTAAGCTCACAGTCTCATACCTTGTGGCCAATCTAATTGTTCTCTATTCCTTGTGCCTAAAATTGGAAGGACTTATCTAAAAAGAAATGAAATGTCAAGTCCTTGTGCCAATTTGGAAGGACAGGTTGTTTTGGAAGCTAGTTAGAGTAAGGACTATTGTTGGGCTCAGAGTACTAGTTGAGACAGTAAGCCCAACCTTGCTTAAGCATTTTAAAAATATGGCATGATCCATAGTTGTGCCCCATTCAATCAATGAAAATACAACACTGAAATTCTCATATAAAATGCAAGATAAACATGTCTACATCAAGTTTGATGATCAATAAAGTGCTGAGGTACACACCTAAACAGGTATGGACAGACCAGTGATGGCCCCAAAGGGATTTTGAAAGTGGGAAACAAGTAAAGGAAGGTCAATAAACCCCATAATACTACCATTGGAGAATGCCTGTCAAAATCATATTAGTAAGTAGAAGCTATTTGTCTCTATCCCTTCTAAAGTAGTAATGTTTAAATGGAACCCATGGTTGTCCATCTATATAGTTTGCTTTTCAAGTTTATTTTAACATCTTGATGTTCTATTGATATGAAGGATATCTAGAAATAGAGATAACTTCTTTACCAACGGTTCGCCATTTGTTATGGAACTACCACCCTATTAAAACATGCTCTGATAACAAGTTTCTGAATTGGTCCCCTAGAAGTTTGATTTCTCATTTATCAGAATGATTTGTTTTATCACAAGGATGTTAACTCTTTTTCGAGTCATAATTTCCATGCCTGATGGCTAAGCCATTAAATAAACCTCCATTGCAATGGTTCATTCCCGACATAGCCTAGCCCTTTGTTCACTCCCTCCATCAAGACCTTTTAATCTTCACAAATGCATGATACATTTTTGCCTGCACAAACAATCACCCCCACCCTTATCATAATCATCAGTGTGCTTAACTCATGAAATCTTCCATCATGTCTTTTTTCTATCATAATTCCTCATAATTGAAATACTCCACAAAATAGGCATAAACCCTTTTGGGCCCATCGCAAATAACACAAGGCATTCATGGCTTCCGAACTTGATAGATTTATTAACTCAAACGTATATGTTTCAAGTCCAGAGCCCATCGCAATCGACCTAATTCCAAGATTTATGCATATATATATGGCGCGCCACTGGCCCCCAGACTTGATGACCTTATTAACTGCATTATATACATTGTTGGGTCCGGGGCCGCATCGCATATCGTATAACTGTGGAGCATGGGCCTTATACACAGTGTGCACGGCAATGTGGTGGATCCACCGATTTCTATGAACTTGAGCATATAATGTTTCAAGTCCAGTGTTATGGCTGGACATGGTTTTCCCTGTATACTCCTTTTTTTTCTCAAAACTATTGAAATCTCGATTTTCAAAGGCAAGCTTGTGCTGTGGACCTGCCAGTAGTATATATATATATATATATATATATATATATATATATATATATATGTATATATGTATATATCTGTGTGTGTGTGTGTGTGTTTTTGGGTTCGGGGCCATATTGCATATCGCATATCAGCGGAGCCCCAGGCTCATGCATATTGCGATATGCGATATGTTGATCCCAATGACATTTATAAGTGCTGATATATAACATGTGAGGTCCAGTTTGAGTGATTAGGGCAGGGTTTTCCTTGTTTTCCTGTGTTTTCCAAATTTTCCGAAATAATAAAGGGATTGGGTTTTCATTATAGAAGGTAGTGCTTGTGCTTTATATGAATATTTTTGTTATATTGTTCATAATCATGAAGCTAATGATGGCTATCTCCACTAGTGAGAAGCAGAAGACACAAGCGGGGATTCAAAGGGCCATTGTATGCAAAAGCATTGTGTTTAAGGGTTTGGCAACAAGCATTTCATTGCCTGCACATTCTGTAGGCAGAGATATCCCAGTATTCATCATGAGAAGGAAACATATAGTCCCCCTTTCTCCAACATTTGTTCTCTTCCTTAGGGAAGGAATCGATCCGACCATTATGTTTTCTACATGCCAGTAGTCGCACTGGTAGTCCTTCTCTATGTATTTGATTTGTAGATTTGAAACAGTGGGAGGATGAAGAGGCAGGGTAGATATAGAGTCAAGGATTTTTGCATAAGTATTACCTCCAAAGAGGAGAAATGGCTTTTTATTTTCAAGAAGAACAGTGTTGCTTTATTGCGAATGAGGAGGATTGCTTTTGAGGGAAGAAGGAGCCATTAGTTTCAAACTCATTGTATTTTTTTGGATCAGAGTGTTGTTACTAGCATGAATGTAAATGTGATTTATATTTATGCATATTGATGACTTACAATTCACTATTAGTCGTATTAAATTGAATGTGATTCAGTTTCATGGTTAACTTGTGAATGGTCTTTGATTTGAAACTAAATTAAACATCAGTTGCAGTTTTAATTCCATAGAAGAATGTGGATTCCTATATGAGTGATTGGATTGCAATTTAGCTTTAATACAGCCTTGTCGAGCTATGAATTCAGTGATTGATTCATTTGGACTTGAATCTATGCATGATGTTTAACCTTCTTTATCACGCTCCTGCTAAACATATATATGATGTTTAAACCTTTGTATCATGCTCTCGCAGGATAGATTAGAGTAGCTAGGATTATATCAGAGTAGTTAGAAATAGCATAGATAGGATTTAATACATAGAGGTTAGCTGTTTCATTTTGTTGATTTAATTGAAGTCATCCTCCCAGAAGCAATCTTTCAACATGTTCAAACAGTTTACGGGGTCCCTTAAAACCCATCGGAGCTAGCCATTCCAAATGAATGCAGGTATAATTGGGGCTTGTGATCGGGTTAGTTCCCTTTGTTGGAGTCATGCACATTTTCCATGTCAACAATACTAAAATAACCAAGGCAGTTGAACTCTCTTAGTTCATGTTAAGAAAACATGCATTACAAATTTTTAAAGAATAGTCTTACAAATTGATACAAAACATGCATGAATTTATGTGACTCTTCAACTTCCTATTACTTTTTGAATTTATGTGACTCTTCAACTTCATATGTGGATCTATTTGACTTCCACTTTACATTACATCGATTATAAGAAGTATGGCCCATAGTAGTGATGTTGCCAAGACAACTCATGACACAACTCGACATGACACTAATGACATGTACTGGCTGAATGTGGTTCCCATGTCAAGCTCCTGAGTGATGGCATGATCTCGGTGTAACATGTCTTCACCTCCACATGGAAAAGTGTGTGGGGTCTTCGATGGTCTTGGTCTTTGCTAGATGGTGCATGTGTATGTGTCCCTTTTGCTCACTGCCTGATGTGCTTCATGCGCTAGTTCAACTGTGCGCAATTCTTCTAGCATGTGCCCCTTCTTCATTATGTTCATTGTCGCATCATGTTTCATCAATGTACCTATTCCTATCATCACTCATGACGAGATGACATAAAATACAGAAATCTCATAGTCTAACATGATGCATTGTTTTCTATTTTAGTGCAGGTGATCAGGAGAGGGACAAGGCATTAAAACTGTGCATAGCACACCTTAGGTCGTGATGCAAGGCTCTGGAGTACTATCATGAAAAACTACATTGATGTCACTGGGAGGCATATTCACACTATCTGAGATAGTAGAAACAACTATGGGCGCAAAACCCAGGTGGGAGGTAGAATTGCACAGTTTCTGGGGGGAATACCAAGAAGCTTGTTGGGGAACTATTGGGCCAATCTGCGGAATTTTCAAGGGGACCACTAGTTAGGTCATCCAGCTAGGATCTGTGCAGTTTCTCTAAGGTAGACAAAATGGGCAACAGGAAGAACTCACAGAAAAATCTGCACATTTTTCCAGAGGAGGACAAGATCAGGCTGCAGGAGCTACTGATCAACATTACCCAATTTTGGGAGACAATCTACAATAGGTAGTGGGGATCCTGGACATAAATGTGCAATTTCTATGCTAAATGTAGAGTGGGGCAGAAGGGCAGGTGATAGACAATTCTGCACAATTTTCTGAGGGAGAACAGAGCAAGCCAGCAGGGAAGCTTGCTTATCAGATCTACGAAATTTCCTGAGATAGTACAGTTACATGTAGTAGAGGCCTATCCCACATGTCTATGCAGCTTCTATAGGTAGTGCAAGGCAGTTATGTTGGAAACATTTTGCATAATTTTGGAGATTAGTGAAACCCTACGTCATAGCTCAAAATATTTTTTTCTAGTTTACCTACAAGAGGCTTAATGGGTGATCTTGTAGGAAGCGTGGACTAGATCAGGTTCTGGGACAACTTCTATGTAGTTCTGGGACACAATCAAATGGATCATTTCCATAATTTCACAATGTAGGCTATTTGGAGGATAGCCTCAAGCTCTATGCAATAGTGCAAGGTGACCGAGATCAAGGTCTGGTTGAAGGAGGGTTGTCTAGTCAACAGATTTTAAGGAAAAATGACTAAATGTGAAATAAAGTGTATTTGTGCATTCATGACATTGTGATAACACACTTAACAAGAGTTGATGACAGGATACCTCAAACCAATAAGGCAATCATGTGCTCAATGCGACTGACTCAAAGGTTAAGAGAAATGTGATCCTCATGTTTCTTTTCATTCTTTGAGTACACCAAAATGTCATCCATAAATACTAGTACAAATTTGTCCAAGTATGTCCTGAGCACATTGTTCATTAGACACATAAATGTTTTTGGAGAATTTGTAAGCCTAAATTGAACTACAATAAATTCATAGTGTCCATCCCTCATTTTAAACACAAACTTGTGAATTTTCTCCTCCTTGATTCTGACCTAATGGTAATGTGACCTTAAATCAATCTTGGAAACACTAAATCACCTCTCAATTGATAAAATAGATAATCAATCTTGGGTTTTGGGTACTTATTCTTCACAGTGCCTTTGTTTAACTGCTTGTAGGTAATGCATAAACAGAACATTCCATCATTCTTCTTAAAAAAAAAGTGCAAGGGCTCACCATAGTGAAACATTGGGCTATATATACCATTTTACCATTAATTCCTTTAGCTACAACTTTAATTCCATGAGCTCATGTGTGCTCATGCAATAGGGGGGCTTTGTTGTAGGTGTTGTTCATGGAATCAACTAAATTATGAAGTAAATCTCCCTATTGGGTGGCAGCCCTAGAAATACTTTTGGAAATACATCACAGTATTGGTTCAATACTGGATAATTTTAAAAGGAACCTACACTAGCCTCTTTCTCCTCTAAGATTTAAATGGCATAAAGGGCAGAACACCTCCTACTACAATGCTTTACTTCCACTATTGAGCTCACTCTAATTGTTATCACCCTTTTGATTCCATGCAGTGTTATTTGGTCACCATCATCACTAATACATTGCAACACCTTACTCTTACTGTGGAAATCAATATTGTTTCTATGGGTTTCTAGCCAATCCATGCCAATTAGAATGTCTTACAATCCCAATCGAAAAAAATTCAATTTAAGTGCTATAGTGATGCCCCCAATTTTCACAAGGCAAGAGTCAATCATATTTCATATCCTCTTCTTTGTCCTAGTGGCCAGCTGAACGAGCTATGGTAGTTCATGGAATTTCTTTAGATATTCACATTTTTACACAATCTTAGATATAATATAGCTGAAATTAGATCATGGGTCGATCAAAATTGAAACTGGAGAGTTCTTGACCATACCTTCCATTTGAACCATTGTTGCTTGTTATTCTTCCTATCTATTATTTTATGGGGATTATCTCAAAAACGTCATTTACAGTTGATGCTTCCTATATGTTGTGCAACTTTGGACCATATTTCTACAACTTGGGGTAATCTCTCCTCAAATGGTTTTTCTCCACTTTCCCAGCATTAATGTTCTCCTTTCATCTTTTCATTCCATGATTTTTGTGGTTCATTTATTCTAACTATGGAGTTTTATTGTTGTTCAACTTTGGTGAAGTTATTAAACATTCCACCCTACCCTCCTGGCTTATATCCTGAGGTTATTTTCCCTCCTCCTTTTCCTATATTCATCTAGTCATCTCAGACTTTGGTTTTATGCTTAGACTATTCATAGTAGTGTTTGGTCTTTCAGATAACCTCCTCTAGAGTCTTACATTCATCGAATTTTATTTTTTCTCAGTATGCTTGTGGTAACCCACTGACACACCTCTAGATCGTGGTCTCCTCATCCTTGATGTAAGTACATAACTTAGTAACTCCAAGAATTAGTTGGTTTATTCTTCCATGGTTTGTTTTCATCAAAATCCTTGGCTCTACTATTATAAAAAAAAAATAGAGAGATACTTCACTCGGAAGTACTTTTCAAACCTTCTCCATGCTAAGTCTCTTTCCTTGATACCTTTTATATTTTTGAAATATTCCTACCATATATTAGAATTTCCTTTTAGACTAAAAAAAACCACCATGGCCTTCATGTTCTCAGCATAGTCATGCATCTTGAAGTACTTCTTAATTTGCAAAAGCAAACCTTTTGCATTACATATCCATCAAAGGTTGGGTTTCTTCTTTCTGGAATAATGCTTGCATGAGTGTCTTTCTACTCTTTTTTTTATGATGATTTCTACTGGTCAAAATGTCTAATGTTTGGTTAGGACTACTTAATCCTCTTTTCTAAGATTTGAGCAATTATGTTCCTTCTTCTGCATGTCTTCTATTCTTTCTTGATTGGCTTCCCTCTACTTTATTATCATCTATTTTGTGCTTTTGGATATATAATGGGATATATTTAGGCTTTTTCTTGTTATGATAGCTAGCACCAACCTCCTTTTGTGATTTTCATTCTAATTCTGATAGACTTTGTAACAATAGAGCATTTACTTCTGCTTTTTCTCTAGAAATATTCTCGTTGTCTGCCTTGAAAATTCTTATCTTGGTTCTAAGACTTATAAGTGTGTCCATGAGTTCAGTAACGTCTTACTCTTTCACCATGCCAGTTGACTCTTCTTTGGGATCTTGCAAGGTCCTATTCATACTGTGTTTCTCAAATCTATTGCTCGTTATTTCCCTTCCTTGTTTTATTTTGATGCTTTCCTTTTTTATTTTCACACATAATGGTGTTATCCAACCAGAAAGAGCATCCAATTAACATAGATACTTATCCCCTTGGTCTATGTATATATTTAAGTATTAATATCAGTTAGCATGTAATCATAAAGGGTATACTAACAGATTAAGCATATCATGCATATCAATCAATCATATGGTATGTGGATGTGAGCATCTTTAGGTCCATTGTCTAGACCAATTCTCTAATAACATATTCTAACATACCCCCTTACCACCCATATCTCACACTAAGGGTATAAGAAAGCAGTTACTAGGATGACCCATCCTCTAATGTTCAGTTATGGAAATGGGGTCATAAACTCCCTCAAATTTCAATATTCTTGAAATCCAAAACCAACACCACCATTGCAACCAGTTCATTGTAAATTTTTTGATGATATAAGTTTTATCAAAATCTAACTCCTAGATCACAAGTTATGGCCATTTAAAGTTTGTCCCAACAAAATAATAGCCACGTCAACAAGAGTGCTACCATGTGGCACTTTTTTGGTGCTCCAACTCATCCATTGGTCCATCTTACCCACATATTCCCTATGCCACATTGTTACGCTAATGAGGTTGGCCCTAACCCAACAGTCAGCCTTCTATTGCATTTTGCAATAGAATATGCCATTGATTCCCTGATCTCTAACTAAGGTTGGTAAAATTGATTCCTCGACCCCAAGCTAAGGTCCTCCCTAGCCCACCAATCAGTATTCTACAACATTTTGTATTAGAATGTGCAATGAATTCCCCAACCTCCAATTAATTTTGGCCTTCCACAATGTTTTGCAATAGAATGTGCAACCAATTCATTGGCCTCCAACTAATATTAGTCTAACCGATCTCCCAACTTCTCATACACTCATCCTTTTTTTTTTAACATTATTCCTCTCTACTATAATTCTTTAGTTTTGACCCTATTCTCTTAGGGATTAAGAGCACAAACAAAATCCTAGAGCCACGCCCCTGTCCAACCCGATTCAAAGGATTTCTCCTATATAGCAAAGGATTTCTCCTATATAGCAATGACAGGGGAAAATTTACCCCAAATTAAAACATACCACACAAAGTTTAGCAATGCAGATCTTGCAGATAACTACGATGTAAATGAAATAAATATTTTTTAAGCTAATAAATGTTTAACAATCTTAGTTGCCTTTAAACCAAGCTTATAAATTCACTGAGACCCCACCATATTTATTCCCTACACATCCATCATTCATAGAGAGAAAAAGTTTTGTATTTGATATACAAATCAAATATGAAAACAATTACAAGTCGCAAAACCTGCATGACATCATTCAACAAAATAAAATTTCATAGATATTCAAAGCATTTAACTTACAACTCCCTAACATAGATTCATAAAATCTGCATAATACTTCAAGGAAATTCAACTAGTGAATTTCATGTACAAATTTCTACAACCGTAATAATCAACAGAGCCATACATATTAAATTTAACAATACATGATCCTTAATATCATAACTTTCAACTTTTTGTATCTCATTTACAATATGGAAAAAGGGAAAACTGAAGGTGGGACTTGAATTTTCCATCCAACCATATACCTACTATAGAAAAAATTACTTACAACAGTCATCCTCGAGCTAGATCCATGATCGAAAGGGAAATATTCCATTCATCTTCCTTAGCAAGAAATCATATTTAGTACACAAAGGATAGGAAATACATATGAAAGTGGGTAGTTTGTCAGCTAGTCAAGCACAACAAAATTCATAGCAATGGGTGGTTTATCAACTAGCTCAAGCACTTTAAGAGTTGTTTATCAGCCCCCAGCAAGCAACCTGGGTGGTTTGTTAGCTATGTCAAGCACTCAATGATTGGTTTATCAACCCACAACGAGCACCCTTCTGCATGTGGTTTATCATCCGTAACAAGCACCTTGGGTGGTTTCCCGTCTAGTCCTTTAGCAAGCACTGATCCTTTTCCTTTTCATCCTCTTTCTTTTCTGGTCACAAATTTTTCTTTCAAGGAATCCCATTCCCTCAGCTCATAGCTCTTTTTATCTTTACTCATGAGCAACAACAAGAATAGGTCCAACCTCACATTGTTGTGCATTTCCCTTTTTATTTCCTCATGGGTCTCATCATATTCCTCTTGGACTCTTCCTCTTCTTTTTCTCATTATTTGCACCATGTAATTAGTTTAAGTTGCCAACTAACCTTACTTGGTTTACATTTCCTCTCACCTCTTTGATCATGGATATATGGCCCCAAAATTCATGTCATTACATCATTACATTAAATAAATCAGTGGAATTGTAACAAGGGTGGCACGTGAAATCGATGCTTTTTAGGTTATTCTCCACTATCTTCAAGGAATTTCTTGGATTGACCATAGATGGACCCACCTCATGTGGGAGGTTGAATGTCGGAGCTTTTGTAATAGCTCTGGATAAAAATCCGTGTAAAATATTTATAAGACCATAGTCATGGGACACATATTCCAAGCTCAATGGTGGGCAAGACATCCTAGTGTGGGTGTTCACTCAGTTTATTATGGCTAAGGAAATTGGCAAAGGAAATGGAAAAGGCATTGGAAAGAAATGAGACATTTATTGGCATTTATTTATGAAAATAATAGAAATTAGGAGAAAACGAAGGTGAGAGGTCATAGGTTGCATGTGAGGAGGAAATTGAAGAAAACAGAGACCTCATTGATAAAAGAGCTTCTAAGGATCAGTTGGCAAGCTTTTCTTAATAGGTTTTGGTGGATCTCTCTTCTATTCTCTCTCTCTCAAATCTTGGAGCACTCTTATAGGAGTGTGGCATACATGGAATTTGGAGAAAGAAGGCAAAGTAAAGGAAAGAAAGCACAAGAGGACATCGGGATCAATAGCTACAATGGGTATTGCTTGTAGGTACAAAGTTTCATATAGCTTTTCCTCACTAATTTTTGCATGCATGGCATATGCATGTGTTTTATTGGTCATGATCTGTCATTCGCATGGAGGATTGTCAGGATTGAGAGTGGATTTCCATTTCTTGGATAGCCATGGTGTTGTGGGTTGATTTCTTTGTTTTTATGGTTGGCTCTCTTGTTTCCTTCAACTTGGGTTGAGTTATTAGTTCCTGGAGCCTTGGTTGGAAAAACATTCTGGAAAGCCCTGTAATGGTTTGGGTTGAGTTATTAGCCTCAGAGCCTTGGTTGTACAAACGCTTTGGAAACCATGTAACAGCTTGGGTTGAGTTACTAGTCATGGAAGCCTTAGTTGGACAAACTCTTTAAAATCCCTTGGTGGGTTGAGTTACTAGTCTTGAAAGCCCTGGTTGCAAAAATGCTCTAGAAGCTCAGAATAAGCTTCAGGTTGAGCTACTAGTCTTGAAGCCTTGGTTGGATAAACCCTTTCGAGCCTTGCAGTAGGCATGGGTTGTGTTACTAGACTTGGAAGATGGGTTGGAACAAATGCTCTAGAGACCTAGAAATCTTGGGTAGAGACCAATCTGATGATGGTTTGGTGATTTCTGACCATGAGGTTGAATCACTTTTTGATGGTTTGAGGTGGTCCAGCCTCTGGAATCCTTGGATGATTTTTATTGATGTGTTCAATGAGATTCCACACTCATGCTTGGAATATGGCACATAGGCGATAGGCTGAAGAGAGACTTGGCTCAGCCAATCTATGGTCATGTGGAACATGGTAGTCCCATATCGGGTTGGATTTTGCATCATTAATATGAGGTTATCTCTCCTTATTAATTCATTAGTATTATACTGGTTTATATGTGGATTATATGGCTATAGTTTCCTTGGCATTTTTGTTGTTATTATGTTGGTTACAAACATGTATTATGACAGTGGCTATGTATGGTTCTCATCATGCTTTTATTTGTAAATGAATGAACAATGTATCTATGACCTAATGGATGAAACTATAGCTAATGTATTGAGGCATCAATGCTTCATAGAAAATCTCAAGTAAGTATGAGACACCTATGCTTAGATCTATTGTCTAAACCTATAGATACATATTTGTGACATATTTGACGAAATTCCTATCATGGCTAGTAGGGGTCTAGTCAAGTCCATGTTCAAGTAATTGCATTGGTTTCCTTATTCTGTTGTTATCTTTTGGTTCTGAAAGTGTCATTAAGATCTAGGAAGTGACCTAGGCTTTGGGCCTTAAAAAGTGGCTTAAATATTGGAGACACAAGTACAAAACTGGGTAGAAAAGTGCCTAGATGAATGCATACCCATGTTATGGGAGTTTCAAGAGCTTCCTGGACACATGCATGCCCATATCAAGGGATCTTATGGGGGTTTAATGGTCTAAAAACTCAGTTGGTCTCATGGGCTAGTTACCTAAGTGGTTGGGATGGCTCCTCAGAGTTATGTTGCTAATGTGGAAGGTCTGTATGGTGTGTTTCCATTGGTTCCCCTTCTTCAACTGACACATAGGGAGTCGATTCATATCATAGTAATTTCTTGTCACATGTTTACCGTGGTTGGCTAGTTATTTGGGAAGATGTGGGAGTAGGGTGTTACATAGTGGTATTAGAGCATGGTTCACCCCTTAAACTGGATGGGTGGTGTGTTGATCATGCATTCATGTTGGTTTCATATGTATTCCTTATGTTTTTAGTACATGTTCTTGTTGCATTTTCATGGAATTGATCATGGTAATAGTGATGTCACCATGTGAAGGTTGATGGTGTTGTTGTAGAAAGTGTCATCATGAGTGTTGTTGTATATGCATGTGTTATGCATGTCACTCTCCATATGTTATTATGCATGCATTGCAATGGGTATAGTTATGCTTATATAGTATGTCAAACATGCATTGTGAGGTCATTTATGCATTTTAAGTCATCATAATGTCGTTGGTTGTTATGATGTTGATGTGTTGACTGAGATAGAGTAGGAGATGTAGATCACTAGAGCGAGATTGTAGCACTAGACTTTGAGTGAAGAGAATATTGTTTGGTGTGCTATTCAATAACTCCCCCATTTATTTATATATAAATGTCTTAGGAAATTATTATATAAATAAAGGGGACCATTTAAATTTTTAAAACATAGAAAAATAAAACATTTTAGTGTTTTAAAAGTTTGAGCTTATTTAAATAAAAATTCCAAATTCCATTAGCCCGAACAACTCGAATGAGCCTGCCTTAAAGAAATCCTGACGTTATCACACTTCGCAAATCTTAATGAGCAACTCCCCATTTTATCCTTTCGATATTTGTGATGCGATAAAGTATAGCCCCCGAGAAAAAAACATACTTAAGATTTAAAAACCTTAAGTATTGTTAACATAGATTCTCTATATCGAAGCTTGTCCACATCGAAAAATTTATAACGATCCAGATATATAAAAGCCCCAAGGACCACTCTGATTGCAATATGCGATAAACCATCTAGACCTGATATAACAATTAACACAACCTATAAATATGTCACATTCAGATGAATCAAAAATTAGCAAAATGTAGGCTAATCCCTTCACTTCTGATCTTTCAATTGCGATAAAGCTCTTTGTTAAAAGGCATGACTTTAATAAAATCATGAGAATGAATAAGTCAAAGGAAAAGCGTGCTTATTAAATAATTAGTTAGGCCTGCTCCACTGCGACGTCATTCCTTGCAATTTCGCAATCACAAAAATCATTTCTTCATTTGCATTGTCCTCCGCCCCAAACCCTCTATTACAATATTATGATCATCGCATCGCAGACTTCTGATGCCCAAAAAGCCTATATAATGGTATTGCTATTGCATATCAGGAAAAAACATGGAAACATGTTTTCGATTACCATTTATAAGGTTTTATCGACGCAATCTATTAATGGAATAATAAATTATCACATGAATCCATGGTTTTAGTTATTAAGAACTTCTAAGAGTATTTATGATTTAAAGCTCCAAAGTGATTTGATGGCCTGTATGTAGATATTTCGCATTAAAACTAAACTCTCCATCATTTCAAACCTTGTATGTTCAAATGCTCCCGCATTTCAAACCTGTTTTTCTTCATTCCTATGTGTTTCCAATTGTAGGTTAAACTTGAGAAGAAGCAATGTAGCAGGATGACCAAAGAAAATAAAGGAAATAAAACCATGGAAACTTCGCAATCCACACCTTTTACTTCGAATATAACAGAAATGTCCCCACTTTTCTTGGACACTACATGCACAATAGTCAGTGGAACATCCTCATGGGAATCCATGTACCAATTGCTTGAAAGGGAAGGACCTAAAGTAATTCAAAGAGTAGCAATAGTGAATGCTTCTTCATCTTCTAAAGCCTCCAACTATGAAGCTATCAAATCTTTTCTTCATAGGATCACTTCTTGACCCAAGATATTTCATTATACCAATATGGTGGAATAGATAATTGAGAATATAAATATCACTGATAGGACATTCTTAACTTCATGAAAAACAGTGATCGGGTCTTTTACAATTTATGATTTGAATAAAATGTACCAAATACCTGACCCACAGAAGGTATATGACAAAGCTTTGCCCAAGCATTTTTCAAGTGAGAATGAGGTAGAATCAGATCCAATTACATGATGGAGATCCTACCCAAAAAAACACAAGCATGAAAAATCAGGTATGTACTCTATACCTTCTCTCACTGCTCCCTATTCTTATATCGCATCTATGATGTGTAGGTTATTCGTGCACCTCAATACAACAAAATGCTCAGTCGAATGGGTTCCTCTTATATAGGAAACAATGGATTCTTATATAATGGATTGGGGCACTATCCTTTTAACTAATATTTCCTCGCAAATTCGAGAATTTAGGAAAATTCGATATGTTACTACCAAAGTAGTTTCCCCATTATTTCTGAGCGCATATATCATGGATGCGGTATGTTTCACTTCAAATTTCCCAATCATGGGATGGAAATGGATGGTTCAAGATCCCACTCCTATCCATATATATCATAAAATTTTGTGGGAATCTAATTTCCATGCCCATTTCTATAAAATTTTCCAAGTCATGCTGCCAATACACCAAGTCATTTTTGACAAAATAACCCCAAGGTTGTCCGAAGAGGCTAAAATTGGAACGTGAGGAGATAGTCTATGGAAGTCTAGCACCTCCTCACGTTCTCCCATTATATGTCCCTAATAAACTATTGGCTAGGGAAATTGGTTATCAAATAGTAGGGGATGGATTGACAAAGACCCTAAAGGAAGCCAAGAAATCTCTTTGGCCTTCATTCCCTATCCAATGTGGTGTATATGATCTACATGATTTCAAGCATGCTTCACTTGAAATTGATAATATTACATGTTTAAATCTTGCTACTATTCCTAGAAGATAGTTTGTTGGGAAAAATTCTGAGGGGGAGAGTGAATCAGTATTTAAACTTTCACAATAATAAATTTCTTTTCCAAAGTGCATAAGTGATATTACATAAACTAAACAACATGTGTTCACGAATATAATGAATTAAACTAGTTTATAGATAATAAACTTGTAAAATAGCTAATTCATTTTCTGTTGAACTAAAATCAGAGTGTGATGCATTTACTAAGTAGTAAACAAATATGGTAAGAACAAAGTAAATCAACACACATAAGCAACACACATGAACACTAGGATTTTTCAAGTGGAAACCCAATGTGGGAAAAAACCACCGTTGTTGTTGTCTTAGTCTTCAATATTCTTATTAAAAAGTGTTTAGAAGTTTTGTACTGGTGCAGGCTCTTTCCAATATGCAGGCAACTACCTGCTGAAGGCTACAACCTTCACTTGTTTTCAAGCTTCTACTGGAAGAGAGTTCCAACCCCATATCTCTTGTATCAGTTTATATTATTAGTAGTACATAGGCACCAGCCTATAGAAGGCTACCACCTTCACTCTTTCTCCAGGGACCATGTTTCCTAAATTTTCAGACTAAATACTCCTGGTACACAACAACACAATATGTAGGCCACGTTTCATGAAATTTACAGACTGGATCCATCAGTAACATTGAAGATAAAAATCAATCACTACTGCAATAAAACCATCAAATACAACTACATCAACCAATGACTGAAACCCATCTACTCTGAATCAAAACACAATTAATGAATCTGAACAGTTAGATCACTGTCACTAGAACATATACTTGAACCCAGAACATTGAATCAATAACCAGAACCAATTGCAACCTCAAAAATCATATGTCATAATGTATACGCTACTTCAATGAGGACAACCTATGTGTATATGCTACTCTCTGTAAGCCAACCTGCATATACCTCTAAAGATACTAAATCATAAAACTTATAAACTAGAGACTATACTAATCAAATACATTCTAAAGATCTATTGTCATATTACATAGTTCTAAATAGATAGCATCAAAGGTCACCCTTCTTACTCAATCAATTAGTCAGTCATAATCAATCTCCTTATACAATTAGTTTAACATCATAACTAATGAAGACATCATTGAAAAAAAAGCAATAGAACAACAACACTGATCAGATAGATCAGTCAATTTTGAATAACAATCCCTTCCTCTGCATATGCCACTTGAAAGTTCCAAATCCGCATGTATACGCACCTTCACCGAGGCAAACTAGCATATATATCTGTAAATAATGACTTATAAATTCATAGATTTTCAATACTTCATAATACCTAGACCATAGCATTTAAAGGATAAAACATGTGTTAACACTCATATCTAGCCTATCCATTATCATATCATACAATGATAAGTCATTTCAAGTCTCATGATCCTAATCCAACATTGTATCCAAGGGTGTACAAGATGTTTTAGGTTATATCATAACCGTAGCCCTTACAAGTCAAATTATACTTTAAATAGAAGTATTCATGAAAAAGCCTTTCACTTACACATTTTAACCATTTCATCTTCACTTCCTTATATACCTAGAGCCTTTGTCAATGCCATGCACAAAAAAAACACTTAGAGCCTAAGGTATTCTTAGACAGGATTAAGTAACCATTATTTCACTCAATATTGTGTGCTAATACAATGGTATGGACCCTTGTTATTCTTTAATCTTAATTTTCCATCCCATATGTGCTTTGCCTTCTGTGAAACTGTGTGCATACGTATACGTGCCTTCTATGCAATGACCCCACGTATATATGTGACTTGGACTAGATTAAACAACTTATACAACTTAAAACATTCTCTTTCCTCAATTTCTTGCTTTTGATTTGTAATCCTTTGTCTCATCATCTTGTTCTTCTGTGCCATTACTCTGTTACCTAAGAATTGACTTGTTACAAATTGAGTTGCCATCATGCATCACTTTATCATTTTTGAATTGCCTTGTGGATACATCTAGTTATCATATATGTTAGTTACCATCAAAGACAACACATGTACCATAATGCCAACAATCTCCCCCTTTGGACTTGATGGCAACCATATTGGTGTTTATCACTTCAAGCTGTAGAACCTGTGAGATATATCAAAAAACACCAAGATACTCTCCCAGCACCAAGATACTCTCCCCCTTTGAAATCAAGGGCAAAGGGCGAACCAAGAGTACACACTGAGATGCAATATATTGTCCATGTTCCCTGTGAGAACATGTAGAGTTTGCAGAAATATTTTTCAAAAGAATAACATGACTCTATAACTCAACTATTTGAGTATTAACTTCCTATCACCAATGATTCATACATATATCAATAACCCAACCATGTGGAGATACATCAGATGTTCATACATGACTGAAAATTGCAATTATTACATCATCCTTCCCATGCATAGTGGGGGTACAAATTACATCATGTGTCCAAAAGGAGTCATAGAATATGACAAAAAGAGACATATTATTACACCATAGGTATTTACATGACCTTTTCATCAAATGACATTAATAATTGTGACCATAGCTGAATTCAACAACCATGATGCCAACAATGCATAATATTTTGAAGGCTAATGCTCCCCCTAAACCTATGCTACCTGTGCATTGTCAACAATTCATTCATCAAGACATATTCATCAACCGAATAAACATCAATGAGAAAATCATATCAACAGACTATATCCATCAACATCAGACTGAATAGGCATGTTAGAAACTAATTTTGAGTTTGACGCACTATTTTTCTATTAGAAAAACACATACGCTATTGTTGGCACAAAAACTCGCTTATATACATGACTCTACTTCATGAAATCCACGTATAGAAAGCAATCCTTTGAATCTGAACAAACTGGTTTTAAAAAAAAGATGAGGTAGAAACAACTCCCAGCTTTTGTCTGAGATATTCAAATGCTTCTCTAGGAAGGGGTTTAGTAAATATATCAACAACCTGATCTTTGGAGGGAACATACTCTAATTTTTCATTGTCCTTTTCCCTTTTCGTGAGTTGATGTGTCAAAGTGTCTATGACTATATTCTTTTCTTCCAAATAGATTTTGAGTTTAGTGATTTCTTCAAGAAAATATTTGTTTTCTAAGGCATCCATAAACTTATCATTTTCATAAGCCATGAGTAGTTTAATATCTTGATCAAATTTACATTCATCACTATTAGACAAGCCATCACTATCTTCATGAGTATAATAACTTCTTCTATTAACAAACTATTTTCTATTACCTTTTGCAAAATCATTTCCTTTGTCATGGTTATTTTTATGAGGACATGTAGGAGCATAATGACCAGCTCTGCCACAAGAAAAACATTTGAAGGGAAGCTTACCTCTAAATATTCTGGTACCTAGTTGAAGTTTCTTCACAAATTTTACCTCATCTTCTCCTAATATATATCCTGATTCCTTGAGATCTTCCTTTTATTTTCCCATTGCAGAGGCTTTGAAATCAACTTCTCTAATTTCTGATGGACCTCCTTTCCTCATTTCAAAGGAAATTAAAATTCCATGAAGTTGAACAATAGTAACATATTGTAGATCATGTGTTTCTTCAAAGGCAGAAACTTTTGACTCAAATTTAGAAGATGAATATCTTAAAATTTTCTCTACTATAATAGCCTCCGTTATTTCTTGACCCATATTCTCCATACGATTTACAATCTCATCTACTCGTAAAAAGTATTTAGCAATACTTTCATCACCATGCATCTTGAGATTTTCATATTGAATTTTGAGAGGTTGGAATTTAGCACATTTTACCTGGGAGTCTCGTTTGTAGCTCTGAATGATTTTGTCGCATATTGCTCTGGCTGTGATGAGATGCATGACTTTGAAAAATTACGAGAGACTGCCCAATAATGCATTGATGGCTTGGGCATTGGTTTCATATGAATTTTTTGCTACTGGATCTATGGGGACTGCTGCTGGATATTGGTATCCTCCTTCCACAATTGCATAAACATCAGCTCCAAGTGATTGAAGGTAGGCTATGGTTCTTATCTTCCAATATGCTAAGTTATTTCCATTGAATATTCGTGGTTTGTTAAATGTCATTCCTTCTCGATTGCTCATCTTGAGAGATATTCCTTCAAGCAATCAAGCTTCTTTTGAAGGACCTGCTCTGATACCAATTGTTGGGAAAAATACTGAGAGGAGGGGTGAATCAGTACTTAAACTTTAACAATAATAATTTTCATTTTCAAATTGTATACGCAATTTTATAGAAACCAAACAGGGTGTGTCCATGACTATAATGGATGAAACCAGCGTATAGATAATAAACTTGTAAAGCAACTAATTTATTGTCTATTGAGCTTAAACCAAAGTGTGATGCATTTACTAAGAAACAAACTAGTGCAGTAAGAACATAATAAATCAAAACACACAAGCAGCACACATGAACACTAGGATTTTTTAGGTGGAAACCCAATGCGGGAAAAAACCACCACTGTTGTCATCTTAGTCTTCAATATTCTCATTAAAAAGTGTTTACAAGTTTTGTATTGGTGCAGACCCTTTCTAGTACATAGGAATCTACCTCTTAAAGGCTACAACCTTCACTCATTTTCTAGCTTCTACTGGAATGGAGTTCCAACCCCCTAGCTCTTGTACTAACTGATATGTTTACCAGTACATAGGAGCTGACCTACAGAAGGCTACCAACTTCACTCTTCCTCTAGGTACCACGTTTCATAAATTTTCAAACTGGACCCATCAGTAACATTTAAGCTCAAAATCAATTGCTACTGCAATACAACCATCAAATACAACTACATGAACCAATCACTGAAACCCATCAACTCTAAAGAAAAACACAATCAATCAATATCAACAATTATATCATTATCACCAGAACATAGAGCTAAACCCAGAAGACTGCATCAACAACCAAAACCAACTGCAACCTCAAAAATCATATGTCAAAATGTATACACTACTTCAGTGAGGACAACCTGCGTGTATATGCTACTCTCTGTAACCCAACATACATATGCCTCTAAAGATACTGAATCATAAAACATTTTAACCAGAAACTGTACTAATCAAAGAAATTCTAAAGACCTACTATCATATTATGGAGTTCTAAATAGATAGCAACAAAGATCACTTCTTACTCAATCAATCAATCCTCTAGACTCAATCTCCTTATACAATCAGTTTAAATTCAGATCTAATGATGAAATCACTGACAAACAATAGTAAAATAGTAGAACTGATCAGATAGATCAGTCATTTCTGAACAACAAGCCCTTCCTCTACACACACAACTTGAAAATGTCGAATCTGCATATATATGTGCCTTCACTAAGGTGAACCAGCGTATAGATATGCAAATAATGATTTATAACTTCACAACATTTCAAGACTTCAGAATACCCAGATCATAACATTTAAAGGAAAAAACATGTGTTAGCACTCATATCTAGCCTATCCATTATCAGATCGTACAATGATAACTCATTTTAGGTCTCATGATCCTAATCCAACATTGTATCAAAGGGTGCACAAGATGTTTCATATCTATATCATAACCATAACCCTTACAACTCAAATTATACTTCAAATAGAAGTATTCATGAAAAAGTCTTTCACTTGCACACTTTAGCCCTTTCGTCTTCTCCTCCTCATATACTTAGAGCCTACGTCAATACCATACACCAAAACAACACTTAAGAACCAATGGTATTCTTAGACGGGATCAAGTAATCATTATTCCACTCAATATTGTGGGTTAATACCATGGTATGGATCCTTGGTATTCTTTAATCTTAATTTTCCACCCTATACACGCTTTTCCTTCTGTGAAACTACGTCCATACATTTGCGTGCCTTCTATTCTATGACCCCGTGTGCATACGTGACTTGGACTAGGTTAAACATCATATACAACTTAAAACATTCTCTTTCTTCAATTTCTTAATTCTGATCTGTAATCCTTTGTCCCATCATCCTGTTCTTCTGTGCCATTACTATGTTACCTCGGAATTGACATGTTACTATGTGAGTTGACATCATGCATCACTTTATCATTTTCGAATTGACCTATGGATATATCTGGTTATCATATATGTGAGTTTCCAACGAGGAAAACACTTGTACTATAATTCCAACATAGTTTGATCATAACAAAGTTGCACATAATTTTATTGCCCAAGTAAAAATCAGGCAATTCAATCATGAAGATGATGACTATGATGATCTATTTGAATCTGCAGAGATATTTTCACAAGTACATCATCTAGCTACATTGAAACTGAATCCAGAAAAGGTAGCACAATTCAAATAATATAGGAAAAGAAGACTTCAGAACATCCCTTTGGATCTATTGAGGATTCCTAAATTGATTTCCCAAGAAGAGCAACATTCATAGAAAGGTTTAGAGTAGGGTGTAGAAAAGGGTTTAGAGTAGAATTCAGAAAATAATTCAGAAAAGAGTTTAGAATAGAATTCAAAATAGGACTTAGAGCAGGTTTCTAAGGATATTGAAGTGGAAGATAAATCCACAAAAATGCATAGTGATAAAACACCCTTCAATAATTATTTGGATGAAGCCTAGACATAGTTTCATCAAAAAATTAAAGGATAGCAAGGGGCGGAGAATATTGATATGGATAAAACATTCAACACACATTAGAACACTAGATGGGGCTCATTTACTGATAGGGTTTCCGATAAAGTTGTCACTGCAGAAGAAATTAAAATAATCCCAACATTCCCTTCATCCAAAATTGTCCTTAAAGTGGAAGAAATCCCTCCTCGTGACGTCTTTTACAGTCCCAAAAATTGGGTTGTGGTGAAAAGACAGAGGAAAAGGAGAATAACAGAGCCATCATCAGCATTCATTCCTTGTGATATACCAATGGACATAGTATGGAAGGATATGCAAACTTATCCTTCAGAGAATTTAACAAAGTTGTCACAATTCAAAAGAGTTTATGCATATCCTACTATTGATAAATCAGCAAAAGGTTGGCAACCGATCAGGGAAAAGGAAGAGAGAATCCAATAGTTGGTGCAGAAGTTGGTAGAGAAAATACAAAGTATTGGTCAAAAAGTGAAGACACAATTGTCTCAACTCCAACAAATCTTTGATAAATAAAAGCTCCAACATCAGGCAGAGACCAATACTAAGGAGGCTCAAATCCACCAGCTCCAACTTTCACTTGATCAAATGAAAGACAATCCTAAAGTGGAAGAATTTATAAAGGAAACATTGGAACTAAACACTTTGTTATCAAAGAAACAAGAAGTGTTCTATCAAAAGTGATCTATCATCAATCTATTATGTGTCAAAAGTTATTCACTCATGAGTCAATCATCTAATCTGAGGGTGACTTTCAATGACATTGATGATAAAATCTCAAGATTTATAAGATGGAAGGATACACCAAAGGGTAGAGCAGCAGACCTTCCTAGAATAGATGAATCTCAAAAGGAAATCATCTTTACTGATTGGGGAATTTAGTTGAAATAGGCAGGAAGAGCAGTCTCCAGGGTAGCCGATGATGCCAATAACATCTGTGAAACTATCAATGTTAACCTGCATAATGCTGACCTGATTCAAGAATTCCCACTTGGTAATCTTCCTGATATCAAAGTCCTTAAAAGGAAATGGTAAGAAAATTCAAAAGAAAAGGAAGAAGCAATTAAAAAATTGACCAAAATTCAATGGGAGATGTATTGGAAATATGTTGTTAAGCCACACAGCTAGTGGATAATGCTCCATCATCTTGCTAAGTCATCCACTCATATGCTTCACGCGCTTCTGGATGTAGTGTACACTAGACAGCTACACATGAGGACAACTCAGTTCCCTCAAGTTAAGACAACGATGTAAATTTACGAGCTCAAGCAACGAATGAAAAAATATACACAATTGCATTCATGGGCTCATAATTTCAACAACTTCAATTTTTGTCCTACTATCTCTTATTTTAAGGAGAGTTGTTTGAACATCCTCAACACTTTATGTATTGTCTATTTTTATACTTTATTTTTTTATATAAACCCTTTCATGTCTACAAAGAAAAGGTCCCAAATTTTTATAAAGAAAGATTTTGGAAGTTTTCACTTTTGTTCTTTCAATTTTATCTTAGAAGAACTACCGGATCAAGGTCCTAAAAGTTTTGTAGAGAAGGCTTTGGAAGCTTTCACTTTTGTACTTTTGAAACCATCTTAATGAGAAAGACTAGACCAGAACTATTTTTTTCATGAGCATAGTAACATACATAAGGTACTTTTATCTTTTTATTTATGCTTTGTTTATGAATTGATAGTCATTCCTCTTTATGTTGTTTATTATATGTATATTTTCTAACTCAATTCTGCATTAATTTAATTCTTAACATGCTATAATTGTCATATTTAATACATATATAAGCAATTTTTTTAACGTTATTCGATTGTGATATGAGTTTCATCATGATTAACTATTTAATAAAAATAATTATCTTAAAATATTTTCATTTTTGTAAGTATTTGATTAATCTTTATTATCATGCACTAAGAAAAATTACTTTAGATCACTTAAACATAAGTAACCACGGGTAATAGATGGATTAATATACATGTATTTCAGTTCATAAATCACCCCCATATATCACTTAGATTTTGGTTATAAACACTCTATCCATTCTATCACATTTCTATTGGGAAATGGGTCCCATTATATCTAGCTGGAGACACTGTTTCAAACAGAAAAGGAGCAGTATTCAAGTCCACATCTGGGTGGTTTCCCCCATGCTGTTGCATCGATTTTCAAGGCATCAACATTTTGGCGTTAGAAGGAAGGCCTCCGACTATGAACGGAAAAAGGAACTCAATCTAAATTTAAAATCCATTCCAAGAGTCACTCCCCCTCAAGATCACCCCCAACTTCTAGATCTTCATCAAAAACTCTTATTTCTAGATTAGAAGTTGAGCAATCACCTCCTAAATCTCCTACTACATTCCTAAAATACCCTCTTTAGATTATAATCCAAAATCACCTAAAGTCCAGACTTTGATAAAGAAATTAGGAGAAATGTTGGGTTGTGTTATGGACCCTATATTAGGTTCGACATACCTACCTATGGTTTTGTGCATGGTTTTCACACATGGTTTTGGATGCGATGGTTTTCGGTCCATGGTATTGGATTCTTCGGCATGTATAAATATGTATTGTAACATTGAAAGGAACATAATGAGAAATCAAGCTCGTAGTCCCGATTTTGGGATCTAGAGGAAAATCTCCGTGTAGATGTGTTTTATGTGTTATGCTCTCACATTGTTTATTTTCCGCGTTTAAGAATTCGTATGCAGGTAACTTCTGTACGAGGTTAAAACCTACAAGAAATTTCTATTTCAGCATAAAATCTTGTGCCATATGAAGATTCTGAAGGAAGTGTAACATCTATTTTACACCCTACTTAGATTTTAACTTGTTCTCAAACCTAGAAGCTTGGGGTTCCTCCATTTGAGTTTTGTCTTCCTTCTCTCCGGAAAAAATACTAAGAAATATGAGTCACAAACATTTACTAGTGAGATTTTGTCAAATTCATCTCCACAAATTCCTTCTTTCCCTCCATTCATTCATGTTAAAACCCTTTCTTCTCAAAGCATTGGTGCCAATTCATCCAACACTATTACACAACCTGCCTCTTCTTCCACACAATCACCCTCAACATCCATCTCTTCCCTAACTCCAATAATGGTAGGAAGATAACAACAATAACCCCCAACACCAGTCATACCATGGGCCAATCCTGGAGTTGTGCAAATGCCCGTGCCTCTCCATGATCTACCTAAACATCTTGAAAGATGGCTACCAAAAATTAATTTTGATGATGGATTACCTACTGAAGAGAACCTCCACAACTATATGTTAGCCATTAATCTTAATGGAGTAGCTGAAGAACACTGCATAGTAAGACTGTTTCCCTACACTCTTCAAGGATCAACAGGTTCATGGTATTTTTCATTACCACTAGGATCTATTACGAATTGGGACATGTTTGAAGAATAATTTTTAGCTAAATTTGGCAATGATCGCACAAGTGCATTCCTTATTAATGATCTTTCTAGTTTAAAAGAAAAATCAAGTGAAAATATCAAAGATTTCAATTCCAGGTTTAATAAATTGTTGAACAAAATCCCAGTTACATCAAGACCTGGTGTTGATGATCCAGGTGGACATTGGCGGCCACCCACCAATTCCACTTGGACCCCCACTATTGTTTCTTTTATTTTTTTTAGTTTCCTTAATTATAGCATAGTTTACTATTTTTAGCAGTTTTTTTGGGTCCTAAACTTCTGAAGCTGTTTTAAGGCCCTAAACGACGTTTTTTTGGTAGTCTATGCCAACTATTCCATTTTACAATAAATTCATTTTTTTTGTCATTGAGATCTTTCCAATGAGGTGTCATGTGTGTCAAATGGAGATAATATGACAAGTCATGACCCCGGGAATTTGGTTCTCCAACTGACCCCAACGGGGCCCATAAATTCTTGGTGTTACATCTCCTTGGGTTAGGGTTTTGGTTGTTTAGGATTTTCTCTTATTGTTCAATAATAAAAAGGCCCTTGAGCCTCATTGTAATGCAATTCAGAGGCATGTAGCCACCACATCTGCTCTCAGAGATAAGCTATCATCATTGAGCTAGTCTCATTTCCATACTATTTATAAGCATATTTCATTATTTGATATTAATAAAAGGAAGTGTTATTTCTACTGCATCTCTATATTTATGGTTATATCTATAATTTGTTGCATTCCTATTTAAATTCATATCATTGGTATCAAAGCGGTCTTCTCTTTCCCTACTTTTCTTTGCATGTCCCCAATGAGGTTGGGATAGAAGGAGTTAGGGCTTGAACTAGTCGAACCTTTGCAAGACGAGCCCCATAAATATCGACGGTCTCCCATGGAGGAAGAAAAGAAATATGAGGGAGCAAAGATCGTATCAAAATATTTCTAGGGGAGGCCCTCAAGAAACAAAGGAACATGATGATCAGTAACTTTTCTCAGATCCTTTAACAGTTGCCCACCGGCAGTGCATCCACATCTAATAGCCACTCTGAAGGCTCCACACCTTTTAAGGTACAATTAAACTTTGATATTCCCATATTTGAGGGACAAATAGATGCAGATGTCATAGTTAAATGGTTGAATCTATTAGAAGGATATTTTTCTGTTCATGATTTTTCCAGCTAAGAAAAGATTACTTTTTCTCTTCTCAAAGCCACCCCCCATGTCAATGACTGGTGGGAAACCTATTGTGAGCAGAAGGATGAAAGTAAAAACTCACTGTTTCTAGCCACCCCCACTTGGAATTCATTCGGGGACAACAAGGTATCTAATTCTAATGTTGCAAGAGTGCATACATTTGATGGTTGGATTTTGTTTGAAAATATATATCAAAAGTATGTTATAGGTTTTGTGACTTGTTTTGAATGCTGGGTGGAATTATGGAAATGGCATGCTCCAATGCTTTATTTGATGGCATAAATGATTGTTTGATTGTGATTATTGGCATATGTCTTGCACTAATATGAACACTCAGTTGACATGCCACATGTGGAGCAGTGCTACCATTTCGGGAGCTATGAGGACAAATAGATAAAGTGAACCATGTTGCGGTAGGAAAGGGACCAAGACGTGTCGGATTTTACAAATGTTTTTTATACCCTGCGCATGAAGTTGGGCATCAAGGATTCTGAGGAACATTTGGCACTCAAGTACTACGGTTGCCTACATAGATACATCTAGGATGAGATGGAGTTCCTGGACATATCCTCTCTCAGCACAGTGTATGGATACGCCATCAAGATCGAGTAGAAATTTAAACAAAAGAAGCGAGACTTTGGATCTATTAATCTAAAGCAAGGGAAAGGTGCCCCCAAACCACTGAACAAAGGAAAAATCCAAGGTGGGACAACCGAGGACAACACCCCAAGGCCACAAGAAAAGGAAAACACTACAAAGTCAAAGAAGGACATGAGAAAGGGCTGTGAGTTCCATAAGAGCTCCACCCACAACACAAGAGAATTTCGGGCCAAATAATCATTGGTGGCCGAGCTAAAGGCTTCAGAATGAAATGCATGTTCTGACTTTGAGTCAAAACTTGACAAGGGGAATGATAAGGGGAAGCAGATTATTGATGCGGAGCCCAACGCCACCATCGCCACCACAAAGATCTAGAAGGAGGAACCTAAAGATCGAGAGGAGGAGGAGTGTCTCTTCCACTACCATATGTAGGTGAAGGGTTCCCCACTATAGTTCATTGTCGACAACGGGAGCCAAAAGAACCTCATTTCAGTAGAGGTCATGAAGAATTTGTGCTTACTGACCATTGTACACCCACAACCATACATCAGTGGGTGGCTTCACCAAGGATGGGATCTGAGCGTGAGCCAACAATGTCGCCTTCCATACAGAATCAATCCCTTCATGAATGAGGTATTATGTGACGTTGCTCCCCTTGGTGTTTGTGATGTATTATTATGCCAACCATAATCGTGGAAGTGACATGTTATGTATGAGTCAAGGCCTCATGTTGTTATTGTTACATTAGGAAATACGTTGTACAGGATACCAGAGGTAGCCCAACCTACTACCATCTCTCTAGTTACTGCAAAACAATGCAGTAAACTAATTTCAAAACCTGGGAAACTTGTGTTCCTAATCATACACCCTCAAGGAAAGAAGAAGATAGTGGCCACGACCTCTAGAAAAATCCCCTCCACATGACAACAACAGATGGACAAGGTCATGGAGGAGTAAGAGGGCATCTTCGCATCCCACGCAGGGGTGCCTATGCACTGCCAATTCAAGCACTCCATCGATATGACCCAGGTGTGTCATTACCTAATGGACCAATCTATTGACGTTCCATTGTGGAGAATGATAAAATGAAGAGGTAAATTTAGGAGCTACTGCAGAAAGGTCACATTCAGCTAAGTTTATCACCCTGTGGAAGCCCGATCATGTTGGTCCAGAAGAAGGATGGGACTTGGAGACTCTATATTGACTATCGTGCACTGAACAAGATCACTATCTGGAATAGGTACCTGATCCCGCAAATTGATGACCTTTTGTACCAACTCATTGGAGCAAAATATTTCAAAAGGATTGACTTGAAGTTCAGATATTACTAGGCACCAATCGAACCCTCTAATGTGTGGAAGATTGCCTTCAAAGCCAAGGAGGGCCTTTTCGAATGGTTGGTTATGTCTTTCAGATTGACGAATGCTCTTACAACCTTGGTAAGGCTCAAGCATGACACCTTATGGCCATTCACCAACTCATTTGTGGTGGTATACTTGGATGACACCTTGATCTTTATCCAGAGTTGGAAAGAGCACCTCCACCACATCTAACAAGTTCTCTAAACACTGTGGCAACATAAGATGTGTGCCAATTTGGAGAAATGTACTTTTGGCATGACCCAAGTTTAGTATATAGGATACATTATTGATAAACGGGGGGTGCAGGTGGATCCAGCCAAGATCCAAGTCATTCGGGATTAGCCAACCCCAACCACTCTGTTAGAGCTTCGCAGCTTTTTGGATCTTGCCAATTTCTACCATAGGTTCATGTTGGGGTTCTCTCATATCACTTAGACCTCGAGTCAAGTTACCAAAGGAAGAGTGAAAGAAAAATTATTTTGGTCTGAATATCAACACAAGGCATTCGCAATGTTGAAACATTGTCTCCACTCTACACCAATGATCACATTACCAGACTTGCAACAACCATTTGAAATTGAGACAAATGCCTATGACTCTGCTATTGGGGTAGTCCTTACTCAATAGGGGCATCCAGTGGAATATCATAGAGACACATTCAAACATGTTTGAGAAGTATCCCACTTATGATAAAGAGATGCATTCCATTGTGTAGGTCTGCTGACAATGGAAGCACTACATTTTGGGGAAGGAAATGGTCATCCACACAGACCACCGACCCCTGCAATTCATACAGTTGTAAGGGAAGTTGTAGAATGATCACCATCAAAAGTGGTCCGCATACCTACAATAGTTCCATTTCAATATCAAGTACAAGAAGGGCAGCACAAATATTGTTATGCCATATGAGACACCTTTGTGTTCCTTCAAGTGAGCATGCGAAGATGATTTGGGAAGTTTACTATAGTCAGGCCACTAGGATATTTTGGGCCAAGAAAATAGTGGTTGTACTGCAAAAATATTTCTATTGGCCAAATCTTCGACAGGATGTCGGGAAGTACATTAGATCGTCCATTGCCAACACCAATGCCAAACTCACCATCAATAATCATGGTCTCTATACTCTATTGCCTACCCCTAGTCGACCTTGGGAATCCATCTCCATGGATTACATGTTAGACCTTCCTTCTACTAAGCATGGCACTGACTATGTTTTTGTGGTCATCGACTGATTCTCAAACATGGCCATTATGGAGGCCTACGAGAAGAGTATCACAGTAGAAGCCACTGCTGAATTATTCTTTGAATGAGTGTGGGTACACTTTGGGATCCGACATTCTATCATCTCAAATTGAGATAGCAGGTTCCTCAGTACATTTTAGTCCTGGCTCTGGTTGATGTTGGACACCAAGCTCATTAAGTCCACAGCTTTCCATCCCCAAACTGATGGTGAGACAAAGGTCATGAATAGGATGATCGTACATATTCTGTACATGTACAAATCAAAGCATCCATGGACATAGGATGAGAGCCTCCCCTATGTCTAGCATAGCTATAACCGGGCTCTCCAAAGCTCGACTGGCCATAGCTCTTCTCAGGTGGGCTTGGGATTCCAACCACTATGTCCCATTAATGTGGCTATACCAGTTTCAGTGACTCAAAGAGATTCAGCTATGTCCAGTTCGAAGTCAACAAGGAAAATAGCTTCATTGAGCATATTCAACACATTCGCGAATGGTTCCACGACATATTGGACAAATCCAATGCCAAGTGCAAGCAGCGGCATGATAAACATCGGGTTCCAGACAAGATCCAGGTGGGCAACAAAGTTTGGCTACATTTGCAGAAGGAATGCCTCGCTGGGCCCCACCGCAAGATTCTCCTGCTCCATTATGGGCCATACACCATCACCAAGGCTGTGGGAAATAATGCTTTTGAGCTCAGCATTCCCCCATTCATTGGCCTGCACTTAGTGTTTAATGTGGATTGCCTTCAGCCATACTTTCCACCATTACTAGACACATCCAACATTGCAGAACAACTCACACCAACAAAGTTAAATCTAGATTACGTGGAACAAGTTGCAACTGATCGGATCATTGACACACAAATCAAGCACATTCACCAGTAGAAGATCCAACTGTACCGAGTTATCGAAGCAGGCCAACTCCTTCACCAGGGTAAGTGGCTTACCAGGGACAAAGTTCAACAGAAGTATCCTCATCTCATGGATGAACTCAACGCAATGGGGACCATTTCTTCCTAAGGGGGGGAGGAATGATCTAGGTGGATATTGGTGGCCATCCGCCAATTCCACTTGGACCCCACCATTTTTTTTTTTTAGTTTCCTTAATTATAGCACAGTTTATTATTTTTAGCTGCTTTTCGGGTCCTAAACTTCCGGAGCCATTTTAAGGCCCTAAAAAATGTCTTTTTGGCAATCTACTACCAATGATTTTATCATAAAATCATCTTTTCTATCGTAATCCTCGGAGAGATCTTTTGAATGGGGTATAATGCACATCAAACGGAGATAATATGACCAAGTCATGACCTTGGGAAGTTGGGTGTCCAACTAACCCCAACGGGGCCCATAAACTCTTGGTGTTACATCTCCTCAGGTTAGGGTTTTATCTTATTGTTTAATAATAAAAAGGCCCTTGAGCCTCATTGTAACATAGTTCAAAGGCATGTAGCCACCACAACTCTTCTCAGAGATAAGCCACAATCGCTGAGCTAGTCTCACTTCCATATTGTTTGTAAAAATATTTCATGATTTGATATTAATCAGAGGAATTGTTATTTCTACTACATCTCTGTATTTATGGTTATATCTATAATTTGTTGTGTTCCTATTTAAATTCGGATCAGTTGATGTACAAATCAAATGGTACATTTCCTCTCTTCATTCCAATATAGCGATTTTTGTGGATAGAGCCAATAAGGCTACTTTAGTAGAAAACATGAAAGAAGCCCTCTTTTTCAAAAAGAGGAATAATTGCATTAGAAAAGAAGACTGACTAGGAAGAAAGAAAGATAAAAATGGTGACATTTAAGGATGAATAAAAGAAAAAATCCCCTAAGGATCCATTCGATCTTCAAGCCTTACAAAATGTCCTTAAAACCATGTCAAATGAGATGGTATAAATTAATAAACAAGTAGTTAAATCCTCTTCTAAAAAACCTTTTAGATCCTTCAAGAGAAATCAAACATCTAATCCTCAACCTCAAAATACAATATTTAATGTTGAGTCTGATTTGGATGAAGATGATGAAGAAATGACATTATCTATTGATGAATCTAAAGATGAAGAATTGGTTTAAGTACACGGGATGTTGGATTTTATCCTACCTACTTCTGACAATGAAGATGAGCAAGAAGCTTTACATGTTACCACTAGGAGTAAAGGCCCTATTGATTCTACACAATCAACCCAAAATAAAAAGCCTTCAACCTTTGCTACCAAGGATAAAGTGGCCAATAAAAAGTATTCTTCTACATCTCCTCAACCAACCCAATCCTCATCTAATCCTCCATCCGCATCCAAAACCTTTGTAGTTGATAATACCATGGAATATAAGATGAGGACATGAATAAATCTAGAGCAAATATCTCTCTTCATGAGCTCAATAATATTAAACATCAGCATAAGCTATAACTTAAAGAATTGAATGCAGTTCTTGCTTTTGTTTTATCCAAAGCTTCTAGAGGAATGGGTAAGCCTCCTACTGATTCATCAAATAAGGTTGATTCCACCAATGCTATCTTAATTAGTGATATATATAACTCACACAATCTTCAAAATTTCTTAATAGACTCAGGGGCCTCCTCAAACATAATGCCAAGATCAGTCTACATGAAATTAAATGTCTCGCCCCAAAAGTCTGAAATTCACATTGTCCAACTTTATAGAACAAAATTCAAGGTTTTGGGGGAAATTAATTCAATCAGCATTAGAAATTATTCTAATCCAAAAGTTTGTCAAGTAATTGACATACTAATTGTTGATATTCCCAAATTCTATGGTTTAATTCTTATTAAAGATTGGTCTGAAAAACTTCATGGTAATTTTGCAACAAATTGGTCTCATATGTGACTTCCTTACAACGGAAAGCCAAATCAAATCATAATTGACTGAGAAAAACATTTGAATTATATAGTAACTGATTTTGAAGATGAAAATGAACCAGTAAATTTTAATAATAAAATTACTAGAAATTACTCTGGTGAGTCATTTTTAGGAAATTTCAATGCACAGAAGTCACCTTTTATGGATAACTTTGTTAATTCTCAAATTGATAACTTTTCACAAATAGATTCTTCTAAATGTATAAATCTTGTAGATAAACCATTAGTTAAATATTTATTTTGGACATTATATTTTGATGGATCTAAATCCAGTGATGGTGCAAGAGTCGATTGTATATTAATTTTTCCAGGAGGCGAAAGAAAAATTCGAGCATGTAGGTTGGAATTTGAATGCACAAATAATATTGTTGAATATGAGGCACTGATTCATGATTTGTATAAAGCAATAGGTCTTGATATCAAATATCTTCAAGTATTTGGAGATTCCTGAAATTTTTATCAAACAAGTAAGAAACATCATTCATTGTCTCTCTAGACATTTAAAACATTACCAATCATTGGTTCACGACCTTACTTCACATTTGTTAGCATTCAACATCTCTCCTATCCCTAGACTTCAAATGCAATTGTTAACCTTCTGGCTAATATAGCATCCAAGCTTATACCATCAGAATACTATAGTACAAATAGGTTTTCTATAGAATTAATTTTTCGATCGTCGATTCTCGATAATGTCACCAATTAGCGAGTGTTTAATGATGATGAAGATATCCTAAGCTTTTTAACATTTGAAGGATCATATGATGATCAAATAGTTGATGAAAACAAACATGATAATCGGTTGAAACAAAAAGCTAATGAAAATTCCATACCTAAATATGTGGTAAATCTTTAAGATCTTTATGATCTAAAATTCATATTTAAGAAGGTTACTGATTCTAAACTCTAAAGTTCAACCTTAAGGTTTGAACTAGTAAACCTTAGAACTGATCTCAAACCACAAAAAATCAATTTAGGACTTGGTCTCTCATCTGATGAGAGATTAACCTTCATTCATTTATTAAAAAAGTATAAAGGTATCTTCACTTGGAGCTATGATGATATTAAAACATATGATACCTCCATCATACAACAAACTATTCCCGTGATATCCAATGACAAACAAGTCAACATAAATTAAGGAAAATTCACCCCATTCTAGAAATCCAAATCAAGTCTGAGCTAAATAAACTCCTTAAGGCCAAGATTATCTTTCCTGTTAGGCATTCAAAATCGGTTTCAAACTTAGTACTTGTCAGGAATAAAAATGGTGATATTTGTATTTGCATAGATTTTAGAAATCTCAATAAAGCTTGTCAGAAGGACAATTTCACATTACCAACCATGGAACAAATACTGCAATCAGTAGCTGGTTCTGAACTAATGTCTTTTCTTTATGGTTTTTCAGGGTATAACGAAATATTGATCCACCCAGACAATAGGTTAAAGACTATGTTCAAGACTGAATGGGGAATGTATGCTTATCAGAAAATGCCTTTTGGTTTAACAAGCGTAGGGGCAACCTTCCAAAGAGCCATGGACATAGCTTTCAAGGGTCTATTAAATAAAAAAGTTGTTATTTACTTCGATGACATAATTGTTTACTCCAAGAAAAGAGGCAACCATTTGCATGACTTGAAATAGATCTTACAACACTGCGAGAAGTATGGAATTTCATTAAATCAAAAGAAATCTTATTTCGCTCTAAATGAAGGAAATATTTTAGAGTTTATTGTATCCAACAAGGGAACCTCTATTCATTCTAATAGAATAAAAGAAATTTCTAAAATTTTGTTACCCCACAATAAAAAATCTATGCAGTCCTTTCTAGGTCAGATAAATTTTGTTAAGAGATTTGTCTCTAATTTTTTCCAAATCATTTTACTGTTAAAAACCATTATTAAGAAAAATATTGGTATTTAAGTGGGGACATAATGAAAGGGAAGCTTTTGATTTAATCAAACAAACCATTATGAATGGTCCCTCTTTAACTATCCCAAATTTTTCTAATCATTTCATTTTGTACACTTTCGCTTCTCAAACATCTAATGATGTTGTTTTAACACAACTTAATGATCAACAAATTGAAGCACCCATCTCTTTCTTTAGTTCTAATCTTCAAGGTGTTGAACTAAATTATTCAGAGGTGGAGAAGCAAGCTTTCGCTGTTTTTAAATCTGTAAAGAACTTCAGGCCTTTTCTCCTAAAAACACACACTAAAATAATAGTCCCATTCTCAGAAGTGAGACAATTTCTTATGCAAAGGGAATTAGGGGAAAAGAGGATAAATTGGGTAATGGCCCTACAAGAATATGATATTGATATTAAACCAGCTAAAATTTTCAAAAGGAAAGGTTTCTTTAGGTTTCTTATAGGAACTTCCAACCTACAAGTAGATGAGGACTTAGGTAATATTGTACACATACCTGAGGTAAGCCTAAATGACTTGGAGTCCTAATATGCTGATCTCATTTTCTATTTAAAAAATGGGTATGCTCGCTCTGAACTCAATCACAAAAGGAAAAGGGATTTAAGGTTAAAATCCAACCAATATGAGATCATTGATGATGTGTTATTCAGAAGAAATTATGATTCTATATTATTAAGATGCCTAGAAAATTCTGAAGCACTGAAGGTTTTGTAGGAGCTCCACGACGAACCAGCTAGTGGACGTTTTGGAGGAGATACTACTGCACATAAAATCCTACATTATGGGTACTATCAGCCAACTTTGTTCAAAGATACCCATGAATATGTGAGGAAATTCAACATATGCCAGACTGCTACTGGAAAACAACAAAAACCAACCTTACCTCTACAACCGGTCAACATTGAACAACCTTTTGAACAATGGGGACTGGACATTATAGGTGAGATTGTTCCTCATTCTTCAAAGTAGTATAAGTATATCCTTACAGCTATAGACTATTTTACTAATTGGGCGGAAGAAATTACACTAAATGTAGCCGATTCATATACCATCATTGATTTCATTGATCAGTTCATTATTACTACATTTGGCTTACCAACTGCACTTATGTTTGATAATTCATCTTACTTTTCAGGAAACAAAATGACTAGATTTGCTCTTAAGAGGGGTTTTAAACTTAAATACTCTACTAACTACTATCCCCAAGGAAATAGTCTAGCAGAATCAACTAATAAGAACATCAAAAGAATTATTAAAAGAATTGTTTATGAGAGCCAAAATAATGGCATAAATCCCTGACATTTTATCTATGGGAAGATCGAATAACCCATAAGGCCTCAATAGGCGCTTCTCCCTTCAAGCTAGTATATGGTAAATAGGCTATAATTCCTTCAAAATAATCTCTTCCCTCATTATCCCTAGTCCAATTTATCGAAGAAACCCCTTCTTCTTCTTTACATCTAAGATAATCTCAAATCCTTAAATTAGAAGAAGAAAGGGAAAAATTGAAGCTTACACATGCTTGTCATCAGCAGATAATCAAATATTCTTTTGATGCAAGTTCTATTACCCCAAAATATTTTCAAATTGGAGATCTCGTCCTTAAATGGGACAAGGCACATGAGAAAAAGGAAAGCATACTAAATTCCAGAAAATGTGGCTTGGACCATTTCAAATTACTGAACAAATAGGCCCATTAACATTCATATTCCAAGATTTATCCAGAAAGAGAGATTTTATTCCTATCAATGGGTATATTTTGAAACAAATTATTTTTCTTAGAAGATAATATCTTCTACTGTAACATTATTGCATTTAATTTTTTATTTTTGGTAGGAAATAATGTTAAATAGCATACTTTTGGATTTACATTAGAATCTCTTAAAACATTTTATGATATTTCACTTTGAAAGTAGGAATTCTTAAGGAAGAGATTACAACTTTTAAAATTAGATAAGTATCACAAAACTTGGAAATTTTCTTCTTCCATTGAAGTTGTAAATTCTTTGAAGCCTCAAACTTTATAAAATCCTTTTATTCTTTTATCAGTCAAGAAAGGTTATCTTTAACAAAGTAAATAATATTCACAGCTAACAATCTCTAACTCTAAATTTTTCATCCAAAACTCTTAAGGAGTCAATGATTCTCGACATCATTAACTTTACTTTTTTAGAGTGTAATTCAAAAATATATTAAACTTAAAAGATAAGGGGTCTCATCACAAGCCTGCTTACCATGATCATAGGGAAATGATAGATTGACATTACCAATACTGAATATCAAACTAGGGTAATGGCTTATAATTAGTTTAATTATAAGACAAGGGGTCTCATCAAGAGTGAGCTTGTTTAGTTAAATTACAACTAGTGAATGACATTGTCACTTTCTAGTCACCAAACAAGGACAATGGCTTTTAGGTATTACTAAAAATTTATCAAAAGAAAACTAAAAAAAATAAAAAAATGCAATATACATATGCTTTTGAAATTATCTCTAAAAACTGCACTCTTAAATGGTTGGAATTCTAAATCATTGATGGTTAAAAGGTAACCCTGTCAAGGCTATGAATGCTTGCTCGCAGCAATGGCTCTACCTATGGAAAATGAGTATATTAAAAGGCCAAGTTGTAGAAGCCCCCACTTTATCTTTACAACCACTTAAGGACTGATATAGACAAAAACATATTTTCATCTATAAGAGGATTTAGAAGGAATTATGAATAAGTGATTTTTTTTATATTGAGAGTAGTTTTACTTATCTAAATATTTTGAAAATAGGTTTTCTTTCCTAAATTATTTTTACTTAGTAAAGTTTTAGAAATTTCATTATTATAAATCAAATAAAACTAGTTCTTCTAGTGAATCACCAATTGTTGTGCTATTCAACAACCCAACCTCCCATTTATTTATATATAAATGTCTTAGGAAATTATTATATAAATAATCGAGACACTTTAAATTTTTAAAACATAGAAAAATAAAACATTTTAGTGTTTTAAAAGAACAAGTTTGAGCTTATTTAAATAAAAAATTCCAAATTTCATTGGCCTGAACAACTCGAATGAGCCTACCTTAAAGAAATCCCAACATTATTGCACTTCACAAGTCTTAATGAGAAACTCCCCATTTTATCCTTTCGAGATTTGTGATGCGATAAAGTATAGCCCCTGAGAACAAAACATACTTAAGCTTTAAAATCCTTAAGATTGTTAACATATCTACTCTATATCAGAGCTTGCCTGCATCGCAAAATTTATAACGAACATGAAATATAAAATCCCCGAGCACCACTCTAATTGCGATATGCGATAAATGATCTGGACCTGATATAAAAATTACTGAACCTATAATATGTCACGTCTAGATGAGTCACAAACTAGCAAAAGGCAGCCCACTTCCTTCACTTCAGATATTCCGATTGCGATAAATCTCTTTGTTAAAAGGTGCGACTTTAATAAAATCATGAGAATGAATAACTCAAAGGAAAAGCATGCTTATTCAATCATCATTTGGGCCTACTCTACTTCCACGTCATTCCTCGCAATTTCACAATTGAAAAAGACCTTTAGTCATTTCCATTATACTCCACTCCAAACCTTAGATTGTGATATTAAGATCATCACATCATAGACTTCTGATACGCAAAGCACTGATATAATAGTATCGCTTTCACATATCAGGAAAACAAATGGAAACATGTTTCAGATTACCATTTAAAATGTTTTTGCGATGAGATCTACTAGTGGAATAATAAATTATCACATGAAGACATGATTTTAGTTATTAATAACTTCTAAGGCTATTTATGATTTAAATCCCCAATGTGATTTGATGGCATGTATGCAAATATTTCAGATTTTTCACATTGAAACTAAACTCTCCATCATTTCAAACCTTGTATGTTCAAACTCTCTCACATTTCAATCACGTTTTTCTTCATTCCTCTATGTTTCTAATTGTAGGTTAAACCTGAGAAGAAGCAGTGTAACATGATGACCAAAGCAAAGAAAGGAAACAAAGCTATGGAAACTTCGCAATCCACACCTTTTGCTTCCGATGTAACAGAAATGCCCCCACAATTTTGGGACACTAGATGCACAATAGATAGTGGAACATCCTTGTGGGAATCCATGTACCAATTTCTTGAAAGTGAAAAACCTAACGTAATTTAGAGAGTGGAAACAGTGGAGGTTGCTTCATCCTTTGAAGCCTCCAATTATGAAGCCACCAACTCTTTTATTCATAGGATCGCTGCTCGACCCAAGATCCTTCCTCATACTGATATGGTGAAATGGACAATTGAGAATATCAATATTGTTGATAGGACATTCTTAATGTCAAGAAAACAATCATTGGGTCTTTTACAGCTGAAGATTTGAGGAAAATGTACCATATGCCCAACCCATAGAAGGTATATGACAAAGCTTTCCTCCAACATTTTGCAAGCAAGAATGAGGTAGAATCAAATCAATTTAAACGATGGAGATCCTACCAAAACAAACACAAGCATGAAAAATCGGGTATGTACTCTATATCTTCTCTCGTCTCTCCCTATTCTTATATCACAAATATGATGTGTAGGCTATTCGGGCACCCTAATACAACTAAATTCTTAATAAAATGGGTTCCTCTTATTGAGGCGACAGTTGATTCTTATATAATGGATTGGGGAACAATCCTTTCAAATAATATTCCCTCCCAAATCCAAGAATTTAGGCAAAATGAATATGTTACTACTAGAGTAGTTTTTCCATTCTTTATGAGCACATATATCATGGATGCAGTCTATTTCACTTCAAAATTTGCAACCATGGAATGGAAATGGACCATTTGAGATCCCACACCTATTAATATATATCATAAAATATTGTGGGAATCTAATTTCCACACCCATTTCTATAAAAAATTCCAGCAAGTCATACTGCCAATACACCAAGTCATTTTTGACAAAAGAACCCCAATATTTTCCGAAGAGGCCAAAATCGATTTCATAACAATAGGTAAGTGGTTTCCTAAAGCGATATTTACCTATGTTAGAGTCTATGGAAGTTTGCAACCTCCTAATGTTCTCCCATTATATGTCAATAATAAACTACTGGCTAGGGAAAATTCCTATCAAACAGTAAGGGATGGATTGACAAAGACAACAAAGGAAGCCAAGAAATCTCTTTTGCCTTCATTCCCTATCCAATGTGGTGTATATGCTCTACATGATTTCAAGCATGATTCGCTTGAAATTGATAATATTACATGTTTAAATCTTGCTACTATTCCTGGCATATAGTTTGATCCTAACAAAGTTGCACAAAATTTTGTTGCCCAAGTAGAAATCAAGCAATTTAGTCAAGAAGATGATGACTATGATGACCTATTTGAATATGTAGAGATATTTTCACAAGTACAGAATATGGACACATTGCAACTAAATATAGAAAGGGTAGTACAATTCAATGAATATAGGAAAAGAAGGCTACAGAATATCCCTTTGGATCTATTGAGGATTCCTCAACCGATTACCCAAGAAGAGCACGGTTCAGAGAAAGGTTCAGAGTAGGGTTAAGAACAAGATTCAGAGAAGAATTCAGAAAAGAATTCAAGAAAGAGTTCAGAATATAATTCGAAATAGGACTTAGAGAGTGTTTCTAAGAATATTGAAGTGGAAGACAAATCCACATAAATGCATATTGTTAAAACACCCTTCAATAATGAGTTGGATGAAGCATGAAAATAGTTTGATCAGTAGATTAAAGGATAGCAAAGGACAGAGAATATTCATATGGAGAAAACATTCAGCATACTACAAAACATTGGACAAAGCCCATTTACTGATAGGGCTTCTGACAAAGTTGTCACAACATAAGAAATTGAAATCATCCCAGCATTCCCTTCATTCGAAATTGTCCTTAAAGTGGAATAAATCCCTCCTCTTGATGTCTTTTACCATCCCAAAAACTGGGTTGCAGTCAAAAGACAGAGGAAAATGAGAAGAATAGAGACATCATCAGGAGTCATGTAGGAATGTACAGGGTAAGTTCCTCAGACAGAACACCAAAAGGACACCGCTCACAAACAGATCACAGATCAATATACCAGTATTTTGATGTGGTTAAAACCCTCAGAGAGGGAAACTGTCCACAGCCTGTGCCAACGTGGCTACTACAGGCAATTTATTAATAAAAGAATGAAAATTTACATAAGCTTCTCTCATGCACGGTGAACCTACAAATGACCCTCCATGCGCTTTAAATAGAATTCATGGACCAATCGGGTGTCAAGCCACAGATCAAGTGTCGGTAATACCGAGGAGAGAATGAACCGTCGGATCACTACATATCGTGACCGTCGGATTGTAAGTTACAAAATGTACAACGTTAAAGAA